>SJYX01023871.1:608135-661015 GCA_006410675.1 Oreotragus oreotragus | reverse complement strand
AAAAAGCAAGAGAGTTCCAGAAAAACATCTATTTCTGCTTTATTGACTATGCCAAAGCCTTTGACTGTGTGGATCACGATAAAATATGGAAAATTCTTCAAGAGATGGGAATACCGGACCACCTGACCTGCCTCCTGAGAAGTCTGTATGCAGGTCAAGAAGCAACAGTTAGAACTGGACATGGAACAACAGACTGGTTCCAAATTGGACACGGAGTATGTCAAGGCTGTCTTGTCATATTGTCACCCTAGTTATTTAACTTGTTTGCAGAGTACATTATACGAAATGCCAGGCTGGATGAAGCACAAGCTGGAATCAAGATTGCTGGAAGAAATATCAATAACCTCAGATACACAGATGACACTACCCTTATAGCAGAAAGTGAAGAACTAAAGAGCCTCTTGATGAAAGTGAAAGATAGATAGGGTGAAAAGTTGGCTCAAAACTCAACATTCAGAAAATGAAGATCATGACATCTGGTCCCATCACTTCATGGGAAATAGATGGGGAAACAGTGGAAACAGTGACAAACTTTATTTTCCTGGGCTTCAAAATCACCACAGATGGTGACGGCAGCCATGAAATTAAAAGACACTTGCTCCTTGGAAGAAAGACTTTGACCAAAAGCAGAGACATTACTTTGCCAACAAAGGTCCATCATGTATGGATGTGAGAGTTGGACTGTAAAGAAAGCTGAGAACCGAAGAAGTGATGCTTTTGAATTGTGGTGTTGGAGAAGACTCTTGAGAGTCCCTTGGATTGCAAGGAGATCCAACCAGTCCATCCTCAAGGAAATCAGTCCTGAATATTCATTGGAAGGACTAATGCTGAAGGTGAAACTGCAATCCTTTGGCCACCTAATGCGAAGAACTGACTCCTTAGAAAAGACCCTGATGCTGGGAAAGATTGAAGGCAGGAGGAGAAGGGGATGACAGACGATGAGATGGTTGGATGGCATCACTGACTCAATGGACATGAGTTTGAGCAAGCTCCAGGAGTTGGTGATGGACAGGGAGGCCTGGCATGCTGCAGTCCTCGGTGTCACAGAGTTGGACACGACTGAGCTACTGAACTGAACTGATGAGTAAAGTGGATTCTTAACCATTGGACCATCAGGCAAGTCCCTGTCATTGCTTTTTAGAGATTAGCTTCTCAGAAGGAGAAGTCACTAATTTTGAATCATCCTATTTCTTAGGTTACTAGAGCGTTTCCAAATATGTCACAAGATGGAGACTTTCAAGTACTCACTAATTCAAGATGCTGCTTGTTAAGTATTAAGGTCTCCTGTAAAGGACTGTTCTTTTATTTATTGTTGTTCTTCAGAAATGGAAATATTTTATAGTTTTTTTTTTTTCTTGTAGCATGTGATCACTGTAGAAGTTCAAACAGTACAGCAGTAAAAGTCTATTTGAAAGTGAACGTGAAGTCGCTCAGTCCTGTTGGAGTCTTTGCGACCCCATGGACTGTAGCCTACCAGGCTCCTCCGTCCATGGGATTTTCCAAGCAAGGGTACTGGAGTGGGTTTCCATTTCCTTCTCCAGGGGATCTTCCCAACCTAGGGATTGAACCCGGGCCTCCTGCATTGCAGGCAGATGCTTTACCTTCTGAGCCACCAGGAAGTCTCTTTATCATCCCATAAAAATAGTGTAGTGATCTAATTTATATTTGTCTTTTCTTTAGTGCATTTTATATTTAACATTAATGAAGACTTTTCTGAGCTCTGTTTTTTGTTGTTTTTAAAATTTGTAATGCATTGTTTTCTCTGACTGTCATATATATCTTGAATATTTTTCCCCTGAAGTTTACCATTTTCTTTTTCTTTTTCGTGTCTGCTCATTTCCAGATGTTTTGTTTTTTACCTCATCAAACATGTCAGAATTTTTTAATCATAATGTTGGACCTGAGTGGCATTTTAGGCAAGGCTTTCTCTCCTATCTCTATATAAAACTATTGCCTTATTTTTCTTCTGTATTTTTATTTGTTTTAATGTTTAAATCCTTAATCCACCTAGAATTTGTTTTTATGTCTCTTGTAAGAGTAGGAATTTGTGTTTTCTCAAATGTACAGCCAGCTGTTACATACCACTTATTGACTATTTTCCCCACTAGTTTGAAATGCTACTTTTACCACAGACTAAACTCCCCATATACATTGTTAATTGAATTTCAGAGTTGATGTATAGGTCTATTTCTGTGCTGATGTCACAGTGATTCAATAACCAAATCAATAAACCAAATTTACTTTTTACATTGAACAAATTGAAGAGAATGAGTATATTTGCAATATCGAGTCTTCTCATCCAGGAACTGCGGTTAACTTTGTATTTATTCTACATTATATGTTTCTATAAAAGCTCTGTGAGTTTCTCCATAAAGACTTGACAAATGTCTAAATGTTTATTCTGGGGTATTTGGAGGCTCTTGTTAGTGGAAGTTGTTTTCCATTATGTTTTCAAACTAGCTGTTTTTTTTCCATGTGGAAAATCTGCTGGCTACATTTAATTTACTTTGCACGTAGCCCCTGCTCCATTGTATCGTGCACTTCTGAAGGCCAGGGCCTTCGCACAGGGCTTTGCTCAGTATGGACATGAAATAGTATACTGTTGTTAACCGTTACATCCATTATCCTCAGTGGGTTTCCCAGGTGGCGCTAGTGGTAAAGAACCCACCTGCCAATGCAGAAGACGTGAGAGACGTGGGTTTGATCCCTGGGTTGGGAAGATCCCCTGGAGGGGAGCATGGCAACCCGCTCCAGTATTCTTGCCTGGAGAATCCCATAGACAGAGGAGCCTGGTGGGCTACAGTCCACGGGGTCGCAAAGAGTCAGACATGACTGAAGTGACTTAGCACACACATTATACTCAGTGACCAAGTGGAGGGAAACCTCAGGTAGCAGTGATATTTATGGAAACTGATAATGATCATGGTAGTGGGTGGAGATTAAAGGGACCTTGGAGTCAAGCAGGCCTTGGCTTGAATGCTGACTTTGCCACTTTCTGGTTGTGTAATCTTGGTGTCTCTGAACCCAGTTCCTTCCTTAGGCTCATCTCTGAACCTAATTCATAAAATGAGCTAACACGCATAAAACTTTTTGTGACTGGATCCCAACAAGTAGTCCATAATAGTTGGCTGTTACGATCATTGGCTGAGTCCATATTGTCATGTAACCAAACATATCCAGTAAGATGCACATTTAAGAAGGCACGGCCTGCTCTGTTGAGTTGCTTCTTCCTGTTTTTTTTTTTTTTCCGGCCATGCTGCATGGCGTGGTATGTGGTATCTTAGTTCCCTGCCTGACCAGGGATCAAACCCATGCCCCCTGCGTCGGAAGCTTGGAGTCTTACCCATGGGACTTCCAGTGAAGTCCTGAGTTGCTTTTTTATAGATTCAGTGAACTTACTGGAATCAGCATTCAAGGCACATGTTACAGAAATTTTCTGAAATTCTTCCTTTTGCGAAATGCATTGTATGTTAGTCTCCTCTCTCTAACTTGCAAGTTCCTTGAGAGTAGAGGCCAAGTATTACTAATTTTTTATTCTTCAGCACCTCACATAGTGGTGAACGCAATTTAGGTGGACTGCATTTCATAGTATGAAATATAATAATTTATTTTACCATTCCCTTTTTTTTTAATCATCTCCCCCTTTTTGTTGTTGCTGATAGAAAAGAAGTTGAACTGTCATCTGCTAGGAAGCATAGCCAAGTTTAAGAGCAAATGTGTAGATGGCAAAGATCTCTGCAGACCACCCAAATGTAAGTTTTATGCTGTAGTTGGTTTTATTTTTTAATTTTTAAAATTAAAGTATTTTATTTTTTTGACTGCTCCACGGGGCATGAGAGGTCTTAGCTCCCACACTAGGTATCGAACCTGATGCCCCTACAATGGAAACCTGGAATCTCAACCAGGAAATTCCCCTATGCTGTGCTCAGTTGCTAAGTTGTGTCTGACTCTTTGCGAGTCCATGTACTGTAGCCCACCAGGCTCCTTTATCCGTGGGGTTTCCTAGGGAAGAATACTGGAGTGGGAGTCCATTTTCTTTTCCAGAGGGTTTTCTAGACCCAGGCATCGAACCTGTGTCTCCTACCTTGGCACGCAGATTATTTACAACTGAACCATCTGGGAAGTCCATGCTGCTCAGTTCAGTTCAGTTCAGTTGCTCAGTCATGTCCAACTCTCCGTGACCCCATGAATCGCAGCACGCCAGGCCTCCCTGTCCATCACCAACTCCCGGAGTTCACTCAGACTCGCGTCCATCGAGTCCGTGATGCCATCCAGCCATCTCATCCTCGGTCGTCCCCTTCTCCTCCTGCCCCCAATCCCTCCAAGCATCAGAGTCTTTTCCAATGAGTCAACTCTTCGCATGAGGTGGCCAAAGTACTAGAGTTTCAGCTTCAGCATCATTCCCTCCAAAGACATCCCAGGGCTGATCTTCAGAATGGACTGGTTGGATCTCCTTGCAGTCCAAGGGACTCTCAAGAGTCTTCTCCAACACCACAGTTCAAACGCATCGATTCTTCGGTGCTCAGCCTTCTTCACAGTCCAACTCTCACATCCATACATGACCACAGGAAAAACCATAGCCTTGACTAGGCGGACCTTTGTTGGCAAAGTAATGTCTCTGCTTTTGAATATGCTATCCAGGTTAGTTTCTCCTTTAGCCAGCTCGGTTGCTGCTGCTGCTGCTGCTGCTAATTCGCTTCAGTCGTGTCCGACACTGTGCGACTCCATGGACAGCGGCCCACCAGGCTCCTCTGTCCACGGAATTCTCTAGGCAAGAATAGTGGAGTGGGTTGCCATTTCCTTCTCCGCCAGCTCCGTTACTTAGCCCATATTCGGGGCATGGACTTTGGTGAGGGTCTCAGAAAAACACTGAGGAGCCCAGGAGCCTCACTTCATCATCCCCACTGAATAAAGCCCTCTGGAGGGTCCTACAGGGTAAGAAGGGAGGGCTTCAGGTGGTGACGAATCTGCCCGCAATGCAGAAGACCCAGGTTTGATCCCTGGGTAGGAAAGATCCCCTGGAGTAGGGAATGGCAATCCACTCCAGTGTTCTTAGGGGGATAATCCCATGGACAGAGGAGCCTGGTGGGCTACAGTCCATGGGGTCACAGAGTCAGGCAGGACTGAGCGACTAAAGCTTTCACTTTTTTTCCCCCCACGGGGTAGGAAGGAGGGCTGGAGTTGGGTTCTCTGCATAAGGAACTGAAGAGGCAAATAGGAACAGACCGGAAGGGCTGTGGGAAGTGGGGTTTCTGGAGAGTAGGAGAAATGCCACTTCCTGCTTTATTATCTTGTGTAAGAAGATCTGGTGAGCACAGAACCACATGTGAAGTGCCCCAACCACATGGACGCTAAATGTTAGCCAGTGTTTCTTAACTTTTTTTGTGGAGTGCTAGGATCTCTCGTAATGGAGAAGGCAATGGCAACCCACTCCAGTACTCTTGCCTGGGAAATCCTAATCTAGTAGGCTAGTCCATGGGGTCGTGAAGAGTCAGACCCGACTGAGCGAACTCACTTTCACTTTTCACTTTCATGCAGTGGAGAAAGAAATGGCAACCCACTCCAGTATTCTTGCCTGGAGATTCCCAGGGACGGGGGAGCCTGGTGGGCTGCCATCTATGGGGTTGCACAGAGTCGGACACGACTGAAGTGNGGGGTCGTGAAGAGTCAGACCCGACTGAGCGAACTCACTTTCACTTTTCACTTTCATGCAGTGGAGAAAGAAATGGCAACCCACTCCAGTATTCTTGCCTGGAGATTCCCAGGGACGGGGGAGCCTGGTGGGCTGCCATCTATGGGGTTGCACAGAGTCGGACACGACTGAAGTGTCTTAGCAGCAGTAGCAGCAGGATCTTAATAGATATTATGTGGGAATAAGATCCATGATCAAATAAGTGTGTGGAAACTGGTGTAAAAAATGAAACAGGAGTTCTACAGTGGGAGTTCTTAGATCCTTTAGTAGGCTAATTAATATGGTTTGTGAACTCCGACAGAAAGGGATGTGATACGAGATTTCCCAAACTTATGTGGACTGAACCTTTTCAAAGAAAATCTATGGGTTGAGTATTGTGTGAATTACTCTTGAAAAGTGCAGAAATAGTCTTGTCTAACGTTTAGGAAATTAGGTTATTACTTCATGAAATACTTTAAAAAATAGCTGTGAAGCACGTTGAAAAGGACAGCATTTTCTTCAAAAGTCTCCTGTGGCTTCCCACGGTTACCCACTCCAGAATTCTTGCCTGGAGGATCCCCTGGACAGAGGAGCCTGGTGGGCTACAGTCCAGGGGGGAGCACAAAAGAGTTGAACACGGTGAGCCACTTAGTGTGCAGGCAGGGATGAGTGGAATGCTGAAGGAAGCAATATCAAAATGTCAAGTGGTTTTTTAAAAAATGTATTTCTATTTTTGCTGTGTTAGGCTTTGTTGCTATATGGGCTTTTCTCTAGTTGAGGATGGTGGGGGCGCCTCTCTAGTTGAGGTCTGTGGGCTTCTCATTGCAGGGGCTTCTCTTGGCGTGGAGTGTGGGCTCTAGGGCACGTGGGCTTCAGCAGTTGCGGCATGTGGGCTGGCTAGTTGTGGCTCCCAGGCTCTGCAGCACAGGCTCAGAAGTTGCGGTGCACAGGCTTAGTTGCACCATGGCACGCGGAATTCCCTCCCCAGCCCCCCAGTCAGGGATTGAACCCATGTCTCTAGCATTGGCAGGTGGATTCTTCACCGTTGAGCCACCAGAGAAGCCCCTTCCTTAAGTGGAGTTTTTGAAATCTCTCATGTCCATTACCACTCCTATTTCCTTCTTATATAGTCTGATATCATTCTCACTTCCTCATCCCTATAGTTGAGGATCTACTGAATTGTGGGCCATTGCTGGCTCTGGGAATAACTGTATCCCTCAAGCATGCTGGGAGAGAGGATATGGTTGTGAACCATTGTCCTGGAGTCCAAAATTCTCTGCCTGTTGTTTAAAGTTTTCTTTTGTCTTCTTATACCCACCAAATCTCCCTCAATTTAACCTTCTTCTCTTTCCCACATTATTTACCACTATATTCTGCTCACTGACCTCAGAGCATATTATGCTGATTCTGGGCTGGAAGCTCTTGGACATATAATCTTTCTCCACATTCTCCTAAATTCTCTTCCATCCTGCAGAATTCCACTTAGATGTTACTTTCTTTAGAGGTCTCTAGTTATCCCCCAGCCTGCACCACTTAGTTTTTACAATATTGGTTTCAGCTCTTAACTGCAGACAGCTAATTTTTTGTTGATGAAACCGTTGAGTTTAAAATGTTTATTAAAGGACTGGAAGGTAGAGCACGTTTCTCTGCAGAAACATTGTAAGTGAGTCAAGGTGTATTTGAAATAGAAATAGTAGAATGCAATCTTTAGTAATTAAGCAAAACAGTAACTCTAGTGATTAAACAAAACAGGAATCAATAAGATTGAATTAGCTTACTCTCATTTATCTTGGTGCTGGTGTTTAAGGGAGAGCAGGTTTAATTAAAGGCAGATGAACAGGTGCTGGAAATTAGTGGCTATTCTGAATGGGCCTTATGGGGCAATTTCACAGAAGACATAGGCTTTACCTTATGTCTTCATTCGGTTAAAACTCCTCTCTCTCTCTTTTTTAAACTCTTTATTGAATTTGTTACGATACTACTTCTGTTTTCTGTTTTGGTTTTTTGGCCCCCAGACATGTAGGATCTTAAGGGATTGAATGCACACCTCCTGCATTGGAAGACAAAGTCTTAAGTACTGGACCTCTAGGAAAGTCCCACAATTCCTAACTCCTTGTTTCCCATGATGCTCTTGTCTGCTACTGGTGCTTTTGTATTTAGCTATAGTTCAGACTATTTTTGGCTTGACAAAGGTTATGGGTAAATATCAGGAAAAATGGCAGAAAATAAGACCTCCAAAGATTTTTCTCTCCTTAAAGAGCAATGAAAAAACTGGGAAAAATTTTCAGAATTAACTTCTTTAGAACTCTAGAAATTAATCAAAGGCTTGTTATAACTCAGAAATTATTTATTCATGAAAAATGGCTGAATCCTAGTGTGAACATTGAGCTCTGTGGCATTTTAGCTTGCCCTAGTCCTTCTTGCCCCCACTTTTCAGTTATGCAATAGTCTTAAAAAATAATTGCCTACATTTCCAGGACAGCTTGATAGCCACCAGAGAGGCCTGGAGGGCAAAATGTATTTGGAGTTTATTCAAAGCCTCTTTTTTTATAAAATTGTTGTGATCTGACTTATCTGGTGGTTCCCTGAAAGACTTCACTTACAAGACTGACTCAGAAATCACTCAGTGCTAAAAATCTTCTCTTTGCACAGAGGGAATTGTCAAGAACAGTTAAAAGCCGGGATTTTAACTTTGCAGATGCTTTAGATGAATAGCAGTTGGGGCAAACAATAGACTAACAGCTTAAAAGGAGTAGCTGGTGAATGCACTGTCCATCAGTTCAGTTCAGTTCAGTCGCTCAGTTGTGTCCGACTCTTTGCTACCCCATGAATCGCAGCACGCCAGGTCTCCCTGTTCATCACCATCCCCCGGGGTTCACTCAGACTCACATCCATCGAGTCCGTGATGCCATCCAGCCATCTCATCCTTGGTTGTCCCCTTCTCCTCCTGCCCCCAATCCCTCCCAGCATCAGAGTCTTTTCCAATGAGTCAACTCTTCGCATGAGGTGGCCAAAGTACTGGAGTTTCAGCTTTAGCATCATTCCTTCCAAAGAAATCCCAGGGTTGATCATCTTCAGAATGGACTGGTTGGATCTCCTTGCAGTCCAAGGGACTCTCAGGAGTCTTCTCAAACACCACAGTTCAAAGACTTTGAAAAACTCTAAAATATTCCTGGTAATCTAGAAGGCTGTGTACATGGATGAGCTATGAGCATGCTTAGAAGAGACCTGAGAAGCCCCAAAGCTCTCATTCTTGATTGACCTTGAGGTTATTTGCAAGCAGGAAGTGAAGGCTAAGGTGGAGTTATAAACTGAGTTTTAAAGATATGCTCCAACACTCACACAAAGCCATTCGCAGTAAAATCTGGGAGACTGATTGGTTCCAGTATTTAAGGAAATGTCTGTCTAATCAATAGCTCACCAATGAACTAGCCAAGTAGAGACACTATGTGATGAAGAATGTAGACTTTGCAGAATTAGTTCAGGAAAGTCTCTAAACAAATAGCAACAGCTCTAAAAAGTGGTAATAATAACAAGCACTGTAGGTATGGTGAGCAAGTCTGGTTCCCAGAGTTGTCATATTATTTTCAATGTTAGTTTTTTTCCCATCAATATTTTTTAAAAATCTATTTAAAAATATTTATTTACGTTATGGTGCTGGGTCTTAGTTGTGGCATGCAGGATCTTTGCTTTTGTGGCAGCATGCGAAAACTTTAGTTGTGGCCTGCGGACCCTTAGTTGTGGCATGTGGAATCCAGTTCCCTGACCAGGGACTGAACCTGGGCTCCCTGAATTGGGATTGTAGATTCTTAGCCACTGGACCACTGGACCACCTTTTTCTTGTTGTTGTTCAGTCACTAAGTCACGTCTGACTCTGTGACCCTCTGGACTATACCACACCAGGTTCCTTTGCCCTCTGCTGTCTCCTGGAGTTTGCTCAAATTCATGTCCATTGTGTTGGTGATGCTATCTATTAAAAAGTCTCTTTTTAATCTATTTTAAATATAACAGTATGTACATGTTAATCCCAAATTCCCAGTCTATCCCTACCCCCCCGCAACCCTTCCCCCTTGGTAATCATTAAAGTTCATTAACTGTTCAGCTTTTTACCAAAAATCATGAGACATAATTTAAAAACAGATTAAAAATATTGAGGCATAATTTAAGACATAAATTATGAGGCATAGTTTAAAAAAAAGAATTAAGAAAATATACTCCATACAAGGAAAAAATGCAATCAGTAGAAATTATACCTTAGGAACCCTGGATATTGAACTTATAAGACACTTTATATCAACTGTTTTAAGTATTCCAAAGAGCTAAAGCAAACCAAGTCTAAAGAATTAATGTGTGATAACAGCATCATACAAAATAGAAAATATCAATAAAGAGGCATAAATTATGAAAAGAAATGGAAACTCTCGCGCTTAAAAGTATAAAAACAAAATGAAAGAAGTTAGTAGTGGAGCTAAACAGTAAATATGAACAGCAAAAAGGAATCTGGGAACCTGAAGATGGGTGCATCGATATCCAGTCTGGGGAAGAGAAAAAAAAAAGATGAAAAATGAACAAAGCCTCACAAACCGGTGGCACACCAAAAGATTTACCAATATAACCATAATGGAAGTTCTAGAGGAAAAGAGAGTGAGAAAAGGGCAGGTAAAAAATAACTGAAGAAATAATGGCTGAAAATTTCACAAGTTTGATGGAAAACATTCACCTGCATATCCAAGATGTTCAAAAGCTCCACATAGGGTAGACTCATAGAGACGCACACCTAGACACATCTCATAATCACACTGTTGAAAGCCAAAGGAAAACATAGAATCTTGAAAATAGCAAGAGAGGGGAACTCGTTAGCTATGTAGGAACCTCAATAGCATTAACAGCTGGCTTCTCATCAAACGTCATGGAAGCCAGAAGACAGAAGACATATTTAAAGCACTGAAAGGAAATATAAAACCTACCAACCAGGAATTTTTATCTGACAAGGAGGAATTAAGACCTTATCAGGTAAACAGAAGCTGTGAGAGTTCATTACTAGCAGATCTGCCCTATATGAAAAATTAAACAGTGAGGACACTATGCGGTATGCCAAATCCACATAAAGACCATTGATAAAGTGGGTAAACATAGGTAAATATGAGAGATAATATGAATATAGCTTCTGTTTGTTACTCCTCCCCCCCATATCTGATGTAAGATAACTGCATATAGAATAGCTAAATATATGCTGATAAGTACATAATGTATACAGGTGAAATTTATGGTAATCACGGTATAGAGGAGAGGTGGGGAATGGAGTTGTTTAGGGCAATTTTTTTCACCCACTATTGAAATTATTAAGGAGTATTAATCAGAACCAGATTATTATAAATTAATATGTTAATTGTAATCACCAAGGCAGCTAGTAGGAAGATAAATAAAAAATACATAATATAAGAATTGACAAGGGGACTTCCCTGGTGGTCTGCTGCTGCTGCTAAGTCACTTCAGTCGTGTCCGACTCTGTATGACCCCATAGACGGCAGCCCACCAGGCTCCCCCATCCCTGGGATTCTCCAGGCAAGAATACTGGAGTGGGTTGCCATTTCCTTCTCCAGTGCATGAAAGAGAAAAGTGAAAGTGAAGTCGCTCAGTCTGTCCGACTGTTAGCGACCCCATGGACTGCAGCCCACCAGGCTACTCCGTCCATTGGATTTTCCAGGCAAGAGTACTGGGGTGGGGTGCCATTGCCTTCCCCGCCCTGGTGGTCTAGTGGTTAAGAATCTACCTTGTAATACAGGGGACATGGATTTGATCCCTGGTTGGAGAACTGAGACCCTGGAAGTTGCATGGCATGGCCAAAAAAACCACAAAAGGTACCTATAAAGTAAGAAGGCTTAAAAAAAATAAGAGTTGACAAGGGGACTAAAATGGTACAGCAGAGGCAGAAACTAACACAGTCCTGCAAGGCAATTATCCTTCAATTAAAAATAAAGAACAAAAAAAAGAAAACCTGAAAAAGAATTATTGGGATGCTCAGAAAAAATGGTACAGGAGAAAATATCTATTTAAAACAAAGGAAGGCAGAATTGGAGGAATCAAGAAACAAAAATAACATCAGATATGTAGAAAATAAATAACAAACGGCAGATATCAATCCTACCTTATCAGTAATTAAATATAAGTGGATTATACTCTTCAATTAAAAGGTAAAGATTGATAGGATGAATTAAAAAAGATGACACAACTGTGTGCTGCCTGTACATATTAGATGAAAAAAAATCAACAGCTTTAAAATAAAAAGGATGGAAAAAAGATATACTATGCAAATAGTCACCAGTGGTCACCAGAGCACTGATGTAGCTATACAGATATGAGACAAATAAACTTTAAGACAAAAATTATAACTAGAGACAAAGAGGACATTTTATAATGATTGAAGTGCCAGTTCGTCAGGAAGACATAACTTATAAACGTCCATGTACCTAACAACAGAGTTTCTAGTACAGGAACTAAAAATCCATGGAACTGAAGGAAAAAATTGAAAATTAAAAAAAATAATACTTGGGACTTCAATGCCCCAGTTCCAATAATACATAGAATAAATAGGCAGAAAATCAGCAAGGAAATCAAAGAATTGTATAGTGCTGTACACCAAGTAGACTGATTGACCGCTGTAGAACACTCCCCCCAAAATGGCAGAGCCCACATTCTTCTCAAGCGCACATGAAACATTCTACAGGATAGACCATGTATGGGGCCATAAAGCAAGCTTCAGTAAATTTGGAAGGACTGAAATAATTACAAAATATATTCTCTGATCACAGTTCAATAAAATAAAAAATCAATAACAGGAGGGATTTTACAAAATTCAGAATATGTGAAAATTAAATAACATACTCCTAAAATAACCAGTGGGTCAAAGAAGAAATCACCAGAGATGTTCACTCATACTTTGACATTCATGAAAACGAAAGCACAACATGCCAAGATATAGGATACAGCTGAAACAGTTCTTAGAGGGAAACTTAAAGGAATGAAAATCCTGAATACAAACAAACAAATACAGAAGGCATGTGTTCATGGTGATAGCAGAGGAACGAGAGCAAATCAGCTCAATCAAGCAAGCTCTTTCCAAGCCTCTGATTGTGTTACATTTGCTAATATCCTGCTCACCGAAATAAATCACATGACTGAGCCAGAGTGCAGGGGAGGGGCACAGCACACTCCCCACAGTGGGAGGGCCCTGGTGTTCTTCACCATATAATATTTTTTTTTAATGTTGCTTGTTTCTATTTCTCTATTTTTTTTAAACAGGTGCATGGATTATTTATTATGATATTTAGAAACTTTATTACTGATAAAACTATTTCTTAAAGTTATCCACATCAAATTATGAGATCAATTGAATATAATTTTAAAGGCAAGTTTTTGTTGGAGTATAATTGCTTTGCTTATTTTTTATATATATTTTTATATAATTGCTCTACAATGTTGTGTTAATTTCTTCTGTCCAACAACGTGAATCAGCTATGTGTGTACCTATATCCGCCCTTCTTGAGCCTCCCTCTACCCCCCATCCGGTCGTCACAGAGCGCTGAGCCGAGCTCCCTGTGCTATACAGCAGCTTCCTGCTAGCTATTTTACACATGGTAGCATGTGTATGTTAGTGTTACTCTCTCAATTCATCCCACCCTCCCCTTCAAACAAATATTGTATGTTAATGCATGTATTGGAATCTAGAAAAAGGTACAGATGAACCTATTTGCAGGGCAGGAATAGAGACATAGACAATGGACATCTGTTTCTCTGCTTTTGAAGTAGGTATAGAATTATAAAAATGCAAAATAAAAGCAGGAAAAGACACATTGCTTTCCTTGCTGAAGATCCACTTAGCATGAGTTCATATGTTAGAAAATTGCTTCAGCTGTATGTACTCATCATTGATATATCCATGGGGGAAATATTTACCTGTTGGCACGCATTCCCTGATCAGCAGTGGCAGTTCTGCTCAGATGCCACCATTTAAATGGTCCTGGAAAATGATTCTTTCATCTGGTTTATCTTTTGAGATTGCCCATCTTCAAATAGTGAGTTCTACTGAGTTCTATTAGTTAGTCCAGAGTTAATAACCCTTCACTAACCTGTGAAGTTGGAGGATGGAATTGGAAAAAGCCTGAATACTGTATCATATAAACTGATTTTTGTATTGTCCACTTGGTGGTAGAGTTGTTTTTAGAAAGCACTGTGAAGAGTAACAAGCCAAGTAAAAGAGAAATAGAATCTCAGAAATTCCTAGCCACAAGAAAAATACAGCATGCATTTTTTAGTAGGTATTCTTTTAGGCAACATCATTACTTTTCCTAGAGTAAAAGATTATGTAATCCAGGGTAGGTAGGTTCATGTTACAGGTTTTTTTTTTTTTTTTTTTTGCTAAGGAGGCATGATTATTTCATTTCCCAACATATCAGATGAAGCTGTTTGCTTACTGGTTAGAGATTGTCTTAATTTGGGTAATCCTCAACACTGTCTAAAATGATATCATCATCATTATTATTTTTAATTTAGAGAAGTCATAGTGTAAAGTAATACTCCTCATAGTTTAGTCCTTCTTCCTCAAACGGAGGTTTCCTGATCAGCCACATTGACATCACTTTGGAGCTTGTTAAAAATGAAGCATCTTGGCCCTCACTCCAGACCTACTGAATGAGACGGCAGTTTCACAGAATCCTCAGGCTTCTTGCATGCACCGTGCGATGCACTCTTCTGCACCAGTGAAATGCAAGCAGTGGATGATGCACAAAGGGAAGAGAAGTAGGGCAGATAGCAGGATTGGAGTCATTTCACAGATATTCAGATTTATCCTGAACCTTTAGCTGCTTATTTGAAACCATCCTGAAATAACCATGCTCCAGCACTGGAGACTGTATACACGAAGCCATCTTGAGTTCTTTCAGATTCTAGAAGAAAAAGCAGGGTTCTGTCAGTCATTCGCAGACTCATCAATCAATGGTAAAACACAGGAGATTCTGGAGACTGGTGTTCCAGTCTGGCTCAGTGAGTGACCAGTGGTGTGACATTTGGCAGGCCGTTAATCTCTTAGTCTTTAGCTTCTTTATCTGAAAAACAGGGTGGTTGGGCAGATTTATCCTTTGCAGCCTTTCTAAAAATGGTTTGATTTTAGATACAGTCAGGGTTGAGGTTCAGCTGGTAAACCCAGAGAGCAGTGAGACCTCGCAGTTATTTAGTTGTGTCCAACTCTTGTGACCCCACGGACTGTAGCCCACCAGGCTCCTCTGTCCATGGAATTATCCAGGCAAAAATGCTGGCGTGGGTAGCCATTCCCTTCTCCAGGGGATCTTCCTGACCCAGGGATTGAACCCGAGTCTCCTGTATTACAGGTGGATTCTTTTAACACCTGAGCCACCAGGAAAGTCACCAGGGAGCTCTGTACCCATCTGTATCGTGCATCTGTTTCAGTGGCTGTTGCTCATGCTCCACGGGTTGGCATATCGTGTGGCTACTGTCAGCTGATCATTTTAGGGGAGCTAAGTGCCAGGGACTGTTGTTCAGTCACTATGTCCGATACCTTGTTTCTTATACCAAACCTTGGTTCAGTCAGAGTTAAAGTAGAAAGATGAATGATGTGGCATTTTCAGCTTTGAAAGAGGAGCTTGTGATAGTGGGTGTCAAGTTGCCATGATATGTAACTTTTTTTCATTAAACTTGTTTTTTGGCGATGTGTCACAGCATATTGGACCAATAGTGTACAATTGTGTACACTCTTCACAGCAAGCCAAGATTGTATCCTTTGAAAGTATTTCTGTTTTAATGAAAAATTTAGATGTTTCACTTAAAACTATGTCAGATAAATAGTCTTCAAAACTCTGATGCTGTACTATGCTTGGTTGCTCAGTTGTGTCCGCCTCTTTGCAGCCCCGTGGACTGTAGCCCACCAGGCTCCTCTGTCCATGGGATTCTCCAGGCAAGAATACTGGAGTGGGTTGCCATGACTTCCTCCAGGGGATCTTCCCAACTCAGGGATTGAACCCAGGTGTCCCACACTGCAGGCAGATTCTTCACCAACTGAGCCACCAGGGAAGCTTTCAAAACTCTGATAGGTGAGATGAGCGCACAGGAGTCTGGCATCTTGCTTTTAGGCTGGGCATCGTTATCTCTAGAATGTCCTTTGAGATGAAGGACCATGATTTTTGGCTTCAGTCTTTAAAAAAGATTACTAACTTTTACAAATCATTTTCTGTTTGAGTCCTTCCATGACAAAACAACATGTGTTTAGTAAAACTTGCAGCACAGTACAGATATGATGGTCCTACCTACAACCACGCGTCTATAGGTAACTGTACATGGCAGATTTCTGTTTTGAGATCTTTCTCTGATGCAGGCGTTGTAGGAGAAATTTACTGGGTACATCGGATGACTTCTTGAGCTGCCTCCTAGCATCTGAGATTGAAATACAGATTTGGTGCCTTCAGCTGGACTCTCTTTGAGTTCCTAGCACTGTGCTCTCCCTTTGGTACTTATTGAGTCTTTGTTGATGTCGACCTCTAATTTAAATGATTCAAATCCTTGAAAAGGAGCTAAAAAGTAGATCATCTAAGATGTTAGTCTGAAGCACACCTCTTTAAAGATCTTGTGCAAAGCTGGTGCTTTTTTTTGTAATTAAAGGTTACTTTCACTTTTAAACAGTAGATAACTATCACAGAGAAATAACAAAGGTCTTTTTAGTCAAGTCTTACCTTCTTGATCTTTTCAAAATGCAGTGATTCCTCAGGCTATATCATTTCAGTAGAGGTAATACTGATAACTCTTGACATTTGCAGTTTCTTTGTGTTTTACAAAGCACTTTGAGATGTGTCTTATTTGAGCCTATTGGTGCAGACTTAGTAAGGAATATACCCATCTTAGAGATGAGTAAATGGAGGTTGACTGAGTTTCACTGACCTTCTCAAGGTTACATAGTTAATGGTAGAGCTTGAACTAAAACATTTTTACTTTAGTGTTCTTTTCCCCACTTAGACATAACGATTGCCTTTGTTAAATGATGATTTTTTAAATTAGGTTTTATTGGAGTGTAGTTGCTTTACAATGTTGTGTTAGTTTCAGCTATACAGCAAAGTGATCAGTTATACATACACATATATCCATGCCCCATGGACAGTGGAGCCTGGTGGGCTACAGTCCGTGGGGTCACAAAGGGTAGAACACGACAAGAGGCAGCAGACACTGTTTTGGATTTCCTTCCCATTTTGGTCACCACAGGGCATTCAGAAAACGAAGATCATGGCATCCGGTCCCATCACTTCATGGGAAATAGATGGGGAAACAGTGGAAACAGTGTCAGACTTTATTTTGGGGGGCTCCAAAATCACTGCAGGTGGTGACCTCAGCCATGAAATTAGAAGATGCTTACTCCTTGGAAGAAAAGTTATGACCAACCTAGATAGCATATTCAAAAGCAGAGATATTACTTTGCCGACTAAGGTCCATCTAGTCAAGGCTATGGTTTTTCCTGTGGTCATGTATGGATGTGAAAGTTGGACTGTGAAGAAAGCTGAGCGCCGAAGAATCGATGCTTTTGAACTGTGGTGTTGGAGAAGACTCTTGAGAGTCCCTTGGACTGCAAGGAGATCCAACCAGTCCATTCTGAAGGAGATCAACCCTGGGATTTCTTTGGAAGGAATGATGCTACAGCTGAAACTCCAGTACTTTGGCCACCTCATGCGAAAGGTTGACTCATTGGAAAAGACTCTGATGCTGGGAGGGATTGGGGGCAGGAGGAGAAGGGGACAACCGAGGATGAGATGTCTGGATGGCATCATGGACTTGATGGACGTGAGTCTGAGTGAACTCAGGGAGATGGTGATGGACAGGGAGGCCTGGCGTGCTGCGATTCATGGGGTCGCAAAGAGTCGGACACGACTGAGCGACTGAACTGAACTGAACTGAACTGAAGCCACTCCCTTCTCCAGGGGATCTTCCCAACCCAGGTCTCCCGCATTGCAGGCAGATTCTTTATCAGCTGAGCCACAAGGGAAGCCCAAGAATACTGAAGAGGGTAGCCTATCCCTTCTCCAGCAGACCTTCCCACCCCAGGAATCTAACCGGGGTCTCCTACATTGCAGGCAGATTCTTTACCAACTGAGCTATGAGGGAAGCCCAAGGTCTCATATTCATTTCTCCCTCAATCAGAATGTGAATACCCAAAGAGCAGAAAGGATATTCCTATTTCTCCTGTAAGGTCAGTTCAGTTCAGTTCAGTTAGTCATTCAGTCGTGTCCGATTCTTTGCGACCCATGAATTACAGCACACCAGGCCTCCCTGTCCATCACCAGCTCCCAGAGTTCACCCAAACTCATGTCCATCGAGTCGGTGATGCTATCCAGCCATCTCATCCTCTGTTGTCTCCTTCTTCTCCTGCCCTCAATCCCTCCCAGCATCAGGGTCTTTTCCAATGAGCCAGTTCTTCACATCAGGTGGCCAAAGTATTGTAGTTTCAGCTTCAGCATCAGTCCTTCCAATGAACATCCAGGACTGATCTCCTTTAGGATGGACTGGTTGGATCTCCTTGCAGTCGGACTCTCAAGAGTCTTCTCCAGCACCACAGTTCAAAAGCATCAATTCTTAGGCACTCTGCTTTCTTCACCATCCAACTCTCACATCCATACATGACCACTGGAAAAACCATAGCCTTGACTAGACGGACCTTTGTTAGCAAAGTAGTATCTCTGCTTTTCAATATGCCATCTAGGTTGGCCATAAGTCTCCTTCCAAGGAGTAAGCATCTTTTAATAAGGTCAGCAGACTGCAGTTTCCCCAGTAAACTTACCAACATGACATGCACGACTCACTGAACTGGGTCCGAGTTCTAATATTCTGATGAATTCTTCATCCTCTCTGTAACTCCAGAGACTGAAACAAAGTGGCATGGGAGTATGGCCTTCTTTTGAAACCTTAAAGCTAACTCAGGCCAAGAGAAGTCAAATTCTTTCAAGTTTCAGTTTAAACACTTGGTCAGAGGGGTGGTCAAGGAAATTCTTCCTCTTTTCTGTGAACTTTGCTTACTACATAAATGATGTAACATTAAATAGAATGTAAAAATTCATCCAAAAATCTCACTGGGCAAACACATTGCAATATTCCCATTTCCTTTTCAGCCTTATTCCTATGCATCCTTATTTTTGCAGGCAGGGGTCTGCATTTGGTGTTTTTTTTAATTAATTAATTTATTAGTTTGGCTGTATTAGATCTTAGTTGCAGCATGTGAGATCTTCATTGTGTCATGAAAGATCCTTCCACAGGGCACACAGAGAGGGTGCACAAACTCTCATCGTGATAAACGGGATTAGTTGCTCCCCAGAATGTGAGAATCTTAGCTCCCCCACCAGAGATCGAAACTGTGTCCCACGCCTTGCAAGACAGATTCTCTACCACTGGGCCACCAGGAAGTCCCTACATTCAGTTTTGCATTCTGCTTTTTCATATAATGGTATAACACAAGCATGCAGCCTTCTTTTTGATGGCACAGTATTTCTTTCAGCATCCATCTTGCTTCTTGAGTAATTCTAGTCTCTGTCTTCCAGCTTGTTTTGGCATCACAGCTCACACTGCAGAAATGCGTTTAGGCTCACTTCCTTACTACTGTTTCTCAGGGGCGCAGGATTATCCGGTCAAAGCTCCGAAGTATCGCCATTGCTTTTAGAACTGAGGTCCGGACAGAGGGTGGGAATACCAAGGAGAGTCTTTTCCTGTTCTCATCCATTTGTTACTTTTATATAGATGCCTCCTTGTAGTCCCAACTGGCCTTGCTCTAATTCTCGGGGTGGGGGTTGGCTATTTCCCAGGGGGGGTTGTTTTCCCTCTCTTCCTGATCTCTGTCCACGGATCTCCAGTCAAAAGGCTCTCATTTAGGGAAGTGCGGAAGAAGCGCACCTGTCTCCTTGGCTTTGCGACTAGCCCCGCCCCTCCAGCCCCAGTCCCGCCCCGCCCCTCCAGCCCCAGTCCCGCCCCGTCCCTCCAGCTAGGTCAACCAAAAGCTCACACTCAACAGGGATGGATGTTTGGGGCAATCACCAGGTAAAAAAATCACAACCACTGAGGTGTTTGCTGAAAGCAAAGGGAATATGGAACGGGTAGGGGAAACAAGGAAGTTATAAACGCCAAGTCTAACATTATACTCAGGTACACAAATGAGGATTATAGTAGCTGTACAGATATTTTTCCTTACTTTTTTATTGACACAATTTTCCATCGACCTTTTCCTTATTTTATACAAGCTATGGTGGATGTAACAAACTTTATAATGTAGTTTTATAGGATTATAAAGGTTACAGGATATCAAATTGGGATTCTGACAGAATGAAAGGAGGTTTGAGGGACTTTCCTGGTGGTCCAGTGGTTAAGACTCCTCGCTCCCAATTCAGGTGATGCGGGTTCAATCCCTGGTCAGGGAACTAAGGCCCTGCGTGCCAGGTGGGGCGAGGGGGCGGGAGAGTCTGAACATCACTTAGAAGCAAAGATGAAAGTGTGTACTGACCAAGAATGATGATTAACACAGTTGTGTAAGTTTGGTCCAATAAGGTGGGGGTGAAAAAGTGAAAGTGTTAGCCGTTCAGCCGTGTCCAGCTCTTTGCAACCCCATGGACTGTGCTACCAGGCTCCTCTACCCAAAGAATTCTCCAGAACACTGGAGTGGGTGGCCATTCCCTTCTCCAGGGAATCTTCCTGACCCAGGGAAGGGGAAGAGACAGAAAACATCCCCGAGAAGCAGGTGCATGAACTGAAAGGAGGCTAGGTCTCCCTTTTCTGGGGAGAGAGTATGCTTCCAATGGACTCAGAGACAGCTGTATCACCTTAGTCAGGAATACCTTATTGCTGTTGTTTGAATTTTTAAATATGGGCGCATGCTTAGTTTCTCCAGTCGTGTCCAGCTCTTTGTGACACCATGGACTATAGACTGCCAGATTCCTCTGTCCTTGGGGATTCTCCACACAAGAATACTGGAGTGGGTTGCCATGCCCTCCTCCAGAGGATCTTCCTAACCCAGGATCAAACGAAGGGGCAGATTCTTTACCATTTGAGCCACCAGGTAAACAAAAACTA
This sequence comes from Oreotragus oreotragus, assembly GCA_006410675.1. Taxonomy (NCBI): domain Eukaryota; kingdom Metazoa; phylum Chordata; class Mammalia; order Artiodactyla; family Bovidae; genus Oreotragus; species Oreotragus oreotragus. The sequence goes on along the minus strand of SJYX01023871.1, from coordinate 640,239 downwards.
TCCACTAAATGGATAAACTACAATTTACTATACTGTTCCCCTACCCTTTTAACTTGGAATTTATTTCCAGTTGTTACCATGACAAAGTATGTAATGATAACACTTTCAAAGTTTTGTAATTTTTCAACAGAATCAGGACCCAAGGATTTGTGTCTAATCCTCTCAGCTTCCACAACTCTGAGGATGAGCTCCTCCCTTCTTTCTGGCAGAGTGGCCAAGGGGTCAGAAAACCACCTTCATGCCTCGGTCTTTGTATATTTGGCTGTGCCTGGTCTTAGTTGCCACAGGTGGGATTTTCAACCTTCCTTAAGGCATGTGGTGGGATCTCCAGTTGCTGCATATGAACTCTTATTTGCAGCATGTGGGATCTGGTTCCCTGCATGCATGCTAAGTCTCTTCAGTCATGTCCAACTGTGTGTGCCCTGTGGACTGCAGCCTGCCATGCTTCTCTGCCCATGGGATTCTCCAGGCAGGAATACAGGAGTGGGCTGCCATGCCCTCCTCCAGGAGATCTTTCCAACCCAGGGATCAAACCCATGTCTCTCATGTCTCCTGCATTGGTAAGTGGGTTCTTTACCACTAGTGCCACCTGAGAAGGCAGATCAGGGACCAAACCCCAGACCCCTGCCTTGGGAGCGCAGAGTCTCAGCCAGTGGACCACCAGGGAAGTCCCCTCATGCCTGTCTTAATGCCTGGTCATTGACTTCTCCTCCTTGCCATGCTAAAATCATCTCACTCAGTACAGGGAAGAGAGGTGTGAGCTCCTCCCCTGGGGGCTGGTACTATCATTTACTTATTCAACAAACTTTTAAGAGAAACTACTGAATATTGTGCTCTGATGGTATTTCTCTGACCACAAAATAAAACGTTAGCACTCTTCTAGAAAGTATCTTCGATGTCATGGCACACTTTTTGTGTGTTAACATCAAACTTCATCTCATCTTTCCTTCCTTCCCTTTATGTTTTTATGTTGCATCATTCTTTACCTATTTCAAATTTCTTTAATCACACTGTACAGGGGCCGGGGAGGGGGGGCTACCTTAAATTCTTCCTGAGACAAAGGAAAGGTAAATTAAGAGTACATCTGTATATTTATGACTGCAGTTAACAGAATGCTCAACTTAGAGTGATTTAAGCAATAAAGACATACACATAATCCTTTCAAGTAATAAGTCTGAAGACACACTGTTCAAGAATTGGTCCAGCAGCTCAGTGATGTCTTCGAGGTCCCAGGCTCCCTGCATCCTTTTGCTCTGAGAGCCTTAACACATTGGATTTTCATCCTCTGGTGGGTTGTCTCATGGTGTTAAGATTGCTACAACAACTTTAAATATCATGTCCTAACCTCACAAAACATAACCCCAGAAGAGGGGGGGAAATGACCTCCTCAGACAAATCTCTTCAACAGGAAGATGTCTTTCCCGACTGCATCACCGCAGATGTCTCTGGCAGCTCACTGACCAGCATCAGGTCATACTGACATCATTAGCTGCAAACACATTAAGAAAATGAAAAAAACTGACTTTTTTTTTTTTTTCTTAAAGCACACAGGTTTATTTTCAATATCTTAAAATTCTAGATGTCAGAAATCCAAAATCAGTCTCAGTGGGCTAAAATCAAGGTGTCTGCAGAGGTATGTCCCTTCTGGAGGATCAAAAAACTGACATTTTTAACTTCACTCAAGAGAGCTGCACTTTGGGGCTTCCCTGGTGGTGCAGCGGCTAAGATGCCACCCACTCAGTGCAGGTGGCCCAGGTTCAAACCCTAGTTTGGGAACTAGATTCCACATGCCACAAATAAAGATCCCGTACACTGCAACTCAGACCCTGCACAGCCTCATTAATTAATTACTTTTTTAAAAATGAGAGAAGTGAAATTTGCTACATGGGAAGAGGTGGTGTAAAATACACACTGAGTAGACAACCTATTGACAGCTTTAGATACAGGACGTATGGATGGGGCTGGTGGTGAGTAGAGGGGTGGACAAGTGTTTACATGTCTACATAAAGATAAAGCTTTTTTTTTGGTCCAACTTTAAGGTTGAAATTTTTGCCTTCAAGGTTTCTAACTATGTATCATGACATACGCCTGATGCGAACAACTGGTTCCCTGGAAAAGACCCAGATGCTGGGAAAGATTGAAGGCAGGAGAAGAAGGGAACAACAGAGGATGAGATGGTTGGATGGCATCACCGACTCAATGGACATGAGTTTGAGCAAGCTCCGGGAGTTGGTAATGCACAGGGAAGCCTGGTGGGCTGCAGTCCATGGGGTCACAAAGAGTCAGACATGACTGAGCGAGTGACTGAACTGAACAGATGATGACGTATGTCATGACACCCCCACACATTCTGTCTCCCTTGATGGCTCACTCCCCCATATCCTCATGCACAAGAAGCCTTCAAGAAGCCTCTGGCAACGTACTTTCTAACATTTTCATTTTAACATTGTCTGTGATATAGTACCTAAAACTGTTCTGTGTTTGGAATGGTTGACATTACCCAGACATATTTTTAGATGATCTCTATCCTCTATCTCTATCTCTATCCTATATCCTCCTCTATCCTCTATCCTTATCCTTTGCTTGGTAACTGCCAAACTTGCTTGGAACCCTAGCGAGTCACGATGAACACGCTGTGTGTGTGTGTGTGTGTTAGTCGCTCAGTCATGTCCAGCTCTTTTCAATCCCATGGGCTGTAGTCTGCCCGGCTCCTCTGTCCACGGGCAAGAATACTGGAGTGAGTAGCTTTTCCCTTCTCCAGGGGATCTTCCTTACCCAGGGATCGAACCCCCATCTCCTGCACTGCAGGCAAATTCTTTACCATCTGAGAATAAGTTACTATATGTAATTTAGTAATTTGGGGAAAAAACTCCAATAAAAGCATTATATTCGAATAGGATTATAAAATATTTACTTATTACTATCTACTAAACACTCTCATATTCACTATCTTATTAATTCTCACTGTGACTCTGTAAGATTAATACCATTATTAGCATTTTACAGATGAAGAAATAACAGCTTATTAGAATTAAATGACTTTGGTCAATAAGTGACAGACTAGGACTTTAAGTCACTGGAAATGGCAACCCACTCCAGTATTCTTGCCACAGTCCATTGGGTCATAGAGAGTCGGAGACGACTGAGTGTGTGCCCCACACACACACACACCACACACATTGTAACTGGAGAAATAATACCAATTACTTTTAGGTTCTACAAAACAGGAAAAAATGCACTGGTTTCTCATACTTTTTTAGAATTATACAGCTTTAGGCATGTCACTTAAAGTCTCTGTGTGTCCTTGGTATTTTGTTCTATAATGTTAGGGCCTTACATAGATTAAAGGTTCCCAGGCACCAATGTAACAACCGGAGAAGACGATCTAGTAAATCTCTGAGCCTTACCTGAGTAATATCTGAATGATTACCACTGCCATGATCCCTTTTCTTCCAAGCTTTATTCACAATACGGGTTTACCCATTCATACATTCATTCAGAAGACATTTATGAAGCAACTGCCATGGGCCAGAAATTTTCAGGAAACGATAAAGCAACAGAAACAGAGTTCAGTGCTTGGGTTTTCACTGTCAATAAGTTTATACCCCTGCCCAGAGTATCTCAGTTTTATAGAAAGATTAAAAGTGCTCAGCTTCTGAGGTTTCTCTGTGTTCTGAAGGGCTGTGAATCTATATCTTCAGAAGTGAGAAATCAAATTAAGAGAATGATTATAAGAAAAAAAAAGACCTCTAGGGAGAGAAATAATCAGTGAAAGAAAAAAAACAGACTTAACAGCTCAGTCTTTTCCCATTAACATTTCTTCAAATAACACACAGCATTTGGGTGGGCTCCAGACAGAACCTACCCTTCCAAAGACCCCACTGTGACCCATTCCCACATCAGTCACATCTCCCCACAGGCCACTGTGCCATGCTCCCAAGATTAATTCCAGAGCTTGATGGTCAGATCACAGAGACCTACCTGGGACCCTGGGCATAGCCCTTCCCTGTGGCTTTGAAATCCCAGACTTCCTAGTGGTAAAGATGGGTAGTGATAGATGTTTATGACTCCAAAGGGCAACTGTGAAGATTAATGACTTATGTTTGGCAAAGTGTTTTTAAATCCCCGGATGAGAAGTGTTCATGTGGCTGACTGCTGCAGGATTAGCATTCACTGGTTTAAATTGGCCACCATATTTCAAGAACCCCCAAAAGATCCAGATGAAAGACAATGCCCAGGAAGTCGCACTTCCCCAGAGGCTGAGATGCCAACAGAGATAGAATGCCCCCCGTTCAGCACCACCTTTGCAGAGACACATTGCATCTTTACTTTCAGATGTGGGATCAAGAGCATAAAAGTCACATTTGAACCAACATCTGATGTCCCCCTCGAGGCCACGCTGCAGACTGCCACCACACTGTTCTGTTTATGGAACATTTCCAGACTAATAGCAAAATGATGTCTTATGGGACTGCCCAAGGGAGAAGACTGAGTGCGGATTTATCTTGCTATTTAGAAAAATAATTAGTAAATAAGTTTGAGTGATGGTCACAGAAAATCCAAACTGGTTTAATATGTGCGCATCTAATGATATGTAAATTGGTTAGAAACTATACTTACAATCTGATTATCCTTAGAAAAAAAACAGAGCAAAGGCCAATTTTGGAATTGTCTATTTCAAGACAGATTTTTTTTTTTTTTTGGAGGGTTGGCACTTGAGCAACTTAGGCTTTAAAAGATAAAAAATAAATTCATGTTTATGTTTGGCAGAAAAACCAACAAAATTATGTAAGCAATTATCCTTCAACTGAAAAAAGATAAAAAATTAATTGCATTGATCCAATAAAGAGAAAATAAAATTCCTATATAGGTTTTTTCCAGTGAATCATTTTTCCTGACCTTTCAAGGCTTTTTGAAGCATATTAAAAGCATCAAAATAAGAAAGAGATACAATTTGTAATTACCTGGCCTATAAAGGACTCTAAAACGTTTCCATAATACCACTGGAGCAGATCTTGGACCTTGAAGTAGTCACAAGTGCAGGAAAAATCTGCATTTGAAAAGTTTTAATGGCTTGTGAAGTCCATTTTCACAAAAATAGATGGAATGACCCTTGTCCTAAAGACAAATTAGATTTTAGGTGAATGTGCTAAAATCTCTTCAGTCATGTCCAACTTTTTGTAATCCTATGGACCGTAGCCCGCCAGGCTCCTCTGGCCATGGGATTCTCCAGGCAAGAATGCTGGCGTGGGTAGCCATTCCCTTCTCCAGGGGATCTTCCCGACCCAGGGATTGAACCCGAGTCTCCTGTGTTACAGGTGGATTCTTTACCACCTGAGCCACCAGGAAAGTCACCAGGGAGCTCTGTATCCATCTGTATCGTGTATCTGTTTCAGTGGCTGTTGCTCATGCCCCACAGGTTGGCATATCGTGTGGCTACTGTCAGCTGATGATTTTAGGGGAGCTAAGTGCCAGGGACTGTTGTTTAGTCGCTGTGTTCAATTCCTTGTTTCTTGTACTAAACCTTGGTTCAGTCAGAGTTAAAGAAGAAAGATGAATGATGTGGCATTTTCAACTTTGAAAGAGGAGCTTGTTTATTAATTGTGATAATGGGTGTCAAAGTTAAAAAAATTTTAACTTTTTTTCATTAAACTTGTTTTTTGGCGATGTGCCATAGCATGTCGGATCTTTGTTCTTCAACCGGGGAACAAATCCCTAACCCCTTACATTGGAAGCACAGAGTCTTAACACCAGGGAAATCCCTTGATATTTACATTCAGTTGTGTACACTATTCACAGCATGCCAACATTGTATCATTTGAAAGTACNGTGCCATAGCATGTCAGATCTTTGTTCTTCAACCGGGGAACAAATCCCTAACCCCTTACATTGGAAGCACAGAGTCTTAACACCAGGGAAATCCCTTGATATTTACATTCAGTTGTGTACACTATTCACAGCATGCCAACATTGTATCATTTGAAAGTACTTCTGTTTTAATGAAAAATTTAGATGTTTCACTTAAAACTATGTCAGATAAATAGTCTTCAAAACTCTGATGCTGTTTGTTCTGAGTCGCTCAGTCATATCCGACTCTTTGCGACCCCATGACTGTAGCCCGCCAGGATCCTCTGTCTAGGGGGATTCTCCAGGCAAGAACAGTGGAGTGGGTTGCCATGCCTTCCTCCAGGGGATCTTCCCAACTCAGGGATTGAACCCAGATTCTTCACCAACTGAGCCACCAGGGAAGCCGTCAAAACTCTGATAGGTGAGATGAAAGCACAGGAGTCCGGCATCTTGCTTTTAGGCTGGGCAACATTATCTCTAGAATGTCCTTTGAGGTGAAGGACCATGATTATTCAGTTCAGTTCAGGACAGTTCAGTCGCTCAGTCATGTCCAACTCTTTGCAACCCCATGAACCACAGCACACCAGGCCTCCCTGCCCATTACCAACTCCCAGAGTCTACCCAAACCCATGTCCATCCAGTCGGTGATGCCATCCAACCATCTCATCCTCTGTTGTCCCCTTCTCCTCCTGCCCTCAATCTTTCCCAGCATCAGGGTCTTTTAAAATGAGTCAGGTCTTCTAATCAGGTGGCCAAAGTATTGGACATCTTTTCATATAATGAAAAAGTCACAATTATTGGCTTCAGTCTTTAAAAATTAAAGTTTACTTTTACAAATCATTTTTTGTTTTACTCCTTCCATGACAAAACAACATGTGTTTATTTAAAACTTGCAGCACAGTACAGATGTGATGGTCCTACCTACAACCACACTTTTAGAGGTAACTGTACTTAGCCGATTTTTGTTTTGAGATCTTTCTCTGACGCAGGAGCTATAGGAGAAACTTACTGGGTACGTCGGATGACTTCTTGAGCTGCCTCCTAGCATCTGAGATTGAAATACAGATTTGGTGCCTTCAACTGGACTCTCTTGAGTTCCTACACAGTGCCCTCGCTCTGGTGCTTAACGAATCTTTGTTGATGTCGACTTCTAGTTTAAATGATTCAAATCCTTGAAAAGGAGCTGAAAAGTAGATCATCTAAGATGTTAGTCTGAAGCACACCTCTTTAAAGATCTTGTGCAAAGCTGGTGCTTTTTTTTTCATAATTAAAGGCTATATTCACTTTTAAACAGTACATAACTATCAAAGAGAAATAACAAAGGTCTTTTTAGTCAAGTTTTACCTTCTTGATCTTCTCAAAATGCAGTAATTCCTCAGGCTATATCATTTCAGTGAAGGTAATACTGATAACTCTTGACATTTGCAGTTGCTTTGTGTTTTACAAAGCACTTTGAAATGTGTCTTATTTGAGCCTATTGGTGCAGGAAGTATATCTATCTTAGAGATGAGTAAATGGAGATTAACAGAGCTTCATTGATCCTCTCAAGGTTACATAATTAATATAGAGCTTGAACTAAAACATTTTTACTTTAGTGTTTTTTTCCCCACCTGCACATAACGATTGCCTTTGTTAAATGATGATTTTTTAAATTAGTTTTTATTGGAGTGTAGTTGCTTTACAATGTTGTGTTAGTTTCAGCTGTATAGCAAAGTGATCAGTTATACATACACATATATCCACGCCCCATGGACAGTGGGGCCTGGTGGGCTACAGTTCATGGGGTCACAAAGGGTAGAACACCACTGAAGCGACAGCAGACACTCTGTTTTGGATTTCCTTCCCAGTTCAGTCACCACTCTCGATGGACGTGAGTCTGAGTGAACTCCGGGAGTTGGTGATGGACAGGCAGGCCTGGTGTGCTGTGATACATGGGGTCGCAAAGAGTCGGACACGACTGAGCGACTGAACGGAACTGACAGGGCATTGAGTAGAGTTCCCTGTGCTGTACAGTAAGTTATCATCAGTCATCTATTTTATACATAGTATCGATAATGTGTGTGTATCAATCCCAGTCTCCCAGTCCGTCCCCTCATCCCTCTTCCCCCCTTGGTATCCATATTTTTGTGCTCTATGTCTGTGTTTCTATTTCTGCTTTGCAAATAAGATTATCTATATCACACTAAATGATAATTTGGGTAAGATGACTTTGGGGGACAGTTATGGGATGGCTGGCATATGCTTCTGCAATTTCCGCTTATTCTTGTACAGTTTTCCTATCTTGGAAGCTAAGTGACAGTTTAGCACTATTGATATAACTCAATATCCAGCTGTGGCCTGATGAGGGCACTCTTATTCAATGCATGGTTTAAAACCTGATGTTCAATCTCGCTTGTAGCTTCACATATAGCTTAAATAAAGGAGTGTGAGTATATTTATCTTGGACCAAATAAAGTATTTCAGTTCGGTTTCACCTTTTCCACCTATACAAAGAACTGGAATCTGCTCTTTCCCCCTTCCTTTTAATATACTACAGTGTAGATTGAAAATAATAAAGAACCTTCCAAAGATTGGATTGATTTAACTCTGATTCCAGAGCGAGAGTGTGGAGGGGGACATGCGGCTGGATCTGTCCATCTCGGAGATGATGGTCAGCAAATGGTGAAACTGTTTTAAGGAGCCCTTTGACCTGCAATGCAGGAGGCCCAGGTTTGATCCCTGGATCAGGAAGATCCCTGGAAGAGGGAATGGCAACCGAGTCCAGTATTCTTGCCTGGAGAATCCCAAGGACAGAGGAGCCTGGAGGGCTACAGTCCATGGGGTCACAAAGAGCTGGGCACAACTGAGCGACTAACGCATTCCCTTTCACTTGACCCTCTTTTTTAACTCTGTCTTAGCAGTGCAGATACCACATAAACAGAGTTCGCTATATATATGCAGACTTTGGTGTTCAGATTAGCTTGCCTGAACTTTTGGCTAGTGCCAGAAGTTATAAAATTTACATTTGTGTTTGTTGATTTGTCGATGGAAAAATTAACCAGAGCTTCTGTTAACCAGAGCTAGTCTTACATTTCTAACCCTCAGAAATTGTGAGATAATAAATACTGGCTCTTTTTTTTTTTAAGTTAGGTATTTATTTGTCTGTGCTGGTCCTTTGTTCTGATTCAGCACACAGGATCTTTGATCTTCATTGTTGGCATGCTGCTAAGTCATTTCAGTCGTGTCCGACTCTGTGCGATCCCATAGACGGCAGCCCACCAGGCTCCCCCGTCCCTGGGATTCTCTAGGCAAGAACACTGGAGTGGGTTGCCATTTCCTTCTCCAATGCATGAAAGTGAAAAGTGAAAGTGAATTCGCCCAGTCGTGTCTGACTCTTCATGACCCCATGGACTGCAGCCACCAGGCTCCTCCGTCCATGGGATTTTCCAGGCAAGAGTGCTGGAGTGGGTGCCATTGCAGGCAGGATTGTTATTAATTGCGGCATGTGGGATCTGGTTCCCTGACCAGGAAAGGAATCCAGACTGCCTGCCTTGGGAGTGCACAGTCTTAGCTACTGGACCACCAGAGAAGCCCCTAAAAAAGTCACGTTTTAAAAAAGTACTGAAAAATGAAGAAGAAAGAAAAGACAGTCCACAATCTTGCAAACAAGAGTAGTATCTATCCCGACAGTGCAAAAAAGAAAAATTAAAACTCTTCTCCCATCCCTTATCTCTACTTTCCTCCCTAGTTTTATTTAGATGTCATTGACATATAATATATTAATCCAAGGCATGCAAAAAATGGTTTGAAATCATTATTCATTGTTGTGAAATGATTGCCACAATAAGTTTGGTTAGCATGGGTCACCGCCAATTTCCAGTTCTTCATCGTAAGGTGACCAAATTATTCTACAAACTTCCTGTATATGCAAGTTTCATCTTAAATGTTAAGATGTTTATAAAAATCATATTACACCCTTGAAAAAGCTTAATATATCTTGAAGATGCCTTCCTACCAGTACCTACATCTCTATCTTATTCTTTTTAGTTGACTTTTCATTATTTGAATGCATCATATTTCTTTAAATCAATCCCCACATTTGGATATTCAGGATATTTACACTTTTATTCCATTATAAAAATGTCACGATGAACATTTTTATGCTTTTGTGGGTACCCTCAGGTAAACTCCTAGTGGTGGAATTCTGACATCAGAGGGTGTGTGTATTTAAAGTTTATACCATCCACTTGTTTCTCAACCTTTGCCCACAATTTACGCTAAGTATGAGAATACCAATTCCCCAGAAACCTGTGCATATCTTTGGTAGGAAGCATCTTTTTTTTTTTTCCATTCCTTTTTTCGTTTTGAGAATTGCTAGTGCCTAATAGAGTGCTTGTCTTATAACATGTAACATAATAATAGCAATATCTAGCATTCTCTGAGCTTTCTTGTATTTTGAATGCCTGCGTGCTAAATCGCTTCAGTCGTGTCCAACTCTTTATGATGCTGTGGACTGTAGCCCGCCAGGCTCCTCTTTCCATGGAATTTTCCAGGCAAGAATACTGGAGTGAGTTGCCGTGCCCTCCTCCAGGGAATTTTCCTGACCCAGGCATCGAATCCATGTCTCTTGCGTCTCCTGCATTGGCAAGTGGTTCTTGACCTCTAGCGCCACTGGGAAGCCCCTTCTTGTACTTTATGTAGATTTGAATACTTACAAAGACCTATGAAGTAGATACTGTTATCATCTGCCTATGGCTGGTGGGAAAACTGAGTCAGAGAAAGGTTAAATAAACTGCTCGTGGTTACACAACTAGAAAGAGTGGAGCCAGGATGCAAATGATACTGAAACTAAAAAAAAAATGAATAGCTATGGAATGAGTGATTGAGGTCTGTTTGTTTTTCTTTTGCTCATTTTTCTACTGAGTTGTTTTTCTATTCTATTGGTAGGAGTTCTTTATATATCATGAAGATTAACTTCTTTCCTATTCTACATGTTAGAAATAGTATATTACTTCCCTTTAACTTATTTATTTGTCACATTTCTTGCTCCCATTAGAAAATCCCAAAGCAGCAGTTAAAAATATGACCCAAGATATTGTTGTTAAAATTTGTACTGGCTATTTGAAAATAGTAGTGACAATCATTTAGGTGTAACAGAGGAACTGTGATGTGGGTAATACAAAGTCTCAGTAAATTAATCTAAATATGAAAAACAACCTCTTATTTATTTGTCACATTTCTTGCTCCCATTAGAAAATCCCAAAGCAGCAGTTAAAAATATGACCCAAGATATTGTTGTTAAAATTTGTACTGGCTATTTGAAAATAGTAGTGACAATCATTTAGGTGTAACAGAGGAACTGTGATGTGGGTAATACAAAGTCTCAGTAAATTAATCTAAATATGAAAAACAACCTCAAGGGAATTAGTTGCTTTGTTCACACTGAGGTCTTTTAAAATTACAATTCCCCTTTAGGCATCTTTATAATTGAAAAAGAAGGAGTTGGGGGTTTTCATACGCATTAGATTGACATTTGGGGAAATGAATTTTTACTTCATTTTCAACAAATGAATCCCAATCAGTTAAGTGGCTCTGGGCTAAGGGAACTATAGTGGCTTCCTTCTCTGTTTTGTTTCCACTCTTTGAAATGCCCCTTTTGGCCCAATGAAACTCCCATCCCGCTGGCTGATTCACATATCACTTCCCTTGAGGCCTTGAAACCTCCTCTGATCCCCTAAAGCATTTTACACAGAGGCTTTGGCAAACATCTTTCTTGCTGTGAGAACCCCAGATTTGCCTAGGTGTTCACTTTTCTTCCTACATCCTGAGGAAGAGACTCATACTGTAGGTTAGATGTCGAATCAGAACTGGCCAAAACCGAAACTGGTGTTCTCACACTTTAGCGTGATCACCTTAACCTGGGGGCTTGGTAAAACACTGATTGCTGAGCTCCACCCCAGAATATCTGATTCAGTAGGTGAGGGGTGGGGTGTTTCTAACAAGTTCTGAGGTGATGCTGATGGTTCAAGGACTGTGCTTTGAGAATCACTGATCTGAGCCAGTCATGATGGTCCAACTTTGCCCATGATGGACTTCAGTTTAGTTCAGTTCAGTCACTCAGTCGTGTCCGACTCTTTGCGACCCCATGAATTGCAGCACGCCAGGCCTCCCTGTCCATCATCAACTCCCGGATTTCACTCAGACTCATGTCCATCGAGTCCGTGATGCCATCCAGCTATCTCATCCTCGGTCATCCCCTTTTCCTGCCCCCAATCCCTCCCAGCATCAGAGTCTTTTCCAATGAGTCAACTCTTCGCATGAGGTGGCCAAAGTACTGGAGTTTCAGCTTTAGCATCATTCCTTCCAAAGAAATCCCAGGGCTGATCTCCTTCAGAATGGACTGGTTGGATCTCCTTGCAGTCCAAGGGACTCTCAAGAGTCTTCTCCAACACCACAGTTCAAAAGCATCAGTTCTTCGGCACTCACCCTTCTTCACAGTCCAACTCTCACATCCATACATAACCACTGGAAAAACCATAGCCTTGACTAGACGGACCTTAGTCGGCAAAGTAATGTCTCTGCTTTTTAATGTGCTATCTAGGTTGGTCATGACTTAGTTACATTATTTTTCATCTTCTGTGTTTTGTCATGCAGACTATCTATCACACCTGGAAAGTGACACAAGAATAACTTCCTAGGAGAGCTCTCAGTATGTACCATGTAAAGCGTGGTTTCCATTTTATACAGTTCCTGCTTTTGTTTCTGAAGATTGTGCACATAACGCAGAGCCAAGTCTTCATTTTTATTTTATCTTATTTATGTACTTATATGTTTTGGCTGTCCTGGTCATCACTGTTGCAGGGAGTGGGGGCTGCTCTCTAGCTGTGCTCCTCGGGCCTCTCATTGCGGTGGCTTCTCTTGGTGGGAGCGCGGGCTCTAGGGCATGCGGGCTTCAGCAGTTGTAGCACGTGGGCTCAGCAGTTGCGGTGCAGGGGCTTGGTTGCTCCAAGGTACATGGAATCTTCCCAGACCAGGTGTCAAACAGTGTCCTGTATATTAGAAGGCAGATTCTTAACCACCAGACCACCAGGGAAGCCCCGGACCACCAGGGTAGACCCAGACTCGAGTATTTAAATACACAGGATTCATAAAGATGTGTTTGTGGCTCTGTATTTCAGGTTAACTTGGTTTGTGGGAAAATCTGATGCATGGACTTGGATGTTAGACCAGCCTGTGTTTGAACTATACTTTTTCTGCACTTACAGGAACTTGGGCAAATGACTTAATTTTTTGACCTTGGATTTTCTTATCTGTAACCAAATATGAAAATTTAAAATTCAGAATAAACCACGATGAAGTCCTTGTTGTCCCCAGTGACCCTCTACGGTTTGGTACATACAGTTAATAATGATTAGAAATATTCACGTGACTACTTCTTGAATTATTACTAGCTGATAGTGCTAGTGGCAAAGAACTCGCCTGCTAATGCAGGAGATGCCAGAGATCCAGGCTCTTCTACCTGTCTAGGTCCTAGGACCTGGTTGCAGGGCTCTGATTCCAGCTCTCCATCTCAGCCCCAGTTCGGACTCCCTGCCACCCCTTACCTACAATCTCTGTTAACAACCTGATACATGTTATTTTATGAAACACCACCAAGCTCCTTCACCAAGCTCCTTCAGATTCCCCACCTCGATAAATAGCAACTCCATTCCTCCCATTGTTCAGATCAAACACTTAGAACCATTCTCAGCATCTTTGTCTCTCTTACTCCTCATATGCAATGCACCAGCAAATCCTTCTGATTATATCCAGAATCCAGCTGCTTCTCACCATTTCCATCGCTACTACCTCCCCCACCACCAAACATGTCACCTAATACACCAACATGATTTCTTTATATGATTGCAAAAACTTTTTTCAACAAACCATTTGCCTGGATCTAACATCTAACTCTGTAAGTGGCAAAGTCACTGCTGTCTGACTCTGTTTAAGAAATCCAGGGCTCTCCTCGTGGCTCAGTGGTAAAGAATCCACCTGCCAATGTAGGAAACACAGGTTCAATCCCTGGTCCGGGAGGATCCCACATGCCTCGGAGCAGCTCAGCCCGTGTGCCACAACTGCTGAAGCCTGCTCTCTGAAGCCCGGGCTCCACAACAAGGGAGGCTCCGCAGTGAGAAGCCCACGCTCTGCAACAAAGAGTAACCCCCACTCGATGCGTCTAGAGAAAGCCCCAGCAGCAACGAGACCCAGCACAGCCAAAAATAAATACATAAAATTATTTTTAAAAAAGAAAGAAATTCAGTGTACTGTGGTGTAATGGATTTCAAGAAACTAAAGACAGACTAGCCCAGGAGAGTGATTAGTGGGTTGACAGGCCACGTGATGCTCCTGTACTGTCTAGGGACTCCCAGGCCTAGGTGGGCGGGACAGCACCTGCTCAAGAGAGACCAGAGTGTGTGCGTGGGTTTGTGATGGTGGCAGGTGAGGGAAGTGAATCAGCCCACTCAGGAAGGTCTGACCCAAGTCTGTCCATGAATAGCAGCTCAGAAACAAAAATGGAGCTAAAACAGAAACTCTGGTTAATTTTTACATCAATAAATCAACAAACACAAATGTAAACTTTATGACCTTTGGCACTAGCCAAAAGTTCAGGCAAGCTAATCTGAACACCGAAGGTCTGTACATACACAGGGAACTCTGTTTATGTGATATCTGCACTGCTAAGATGAAGTTAAAGAAAGGGTCAGCTGAAAGGGAATGTGTTAGTGGCTCAGTTGTGTCCCACACTGCGACCCCATGGACTGTAGTGGACTGTAGCCCTCCAGGCTCCTCTGTCCTTGGGATTCTCCAGGCAAGAATACTGGACTCGGTTGCCANAGCACTGAAAGCCACCAGCTCCTGGGTTCCAGATTTCATCCTCTGCAGGCCCTCTGTTGTAGCCAGCATCACCCTTTTCTTATCCCAGCACACGGTAGGTCAGATTTCATCCCCTGCAGCCCCTATGTTGTAGCCAGCATCACCCGTTTCTCATCCCAGCACACGGTAGGTCTGTGTCTTCAGCCTCTCCTTGTCACTAGATTTTCTTTTTTCTGGGTTACAGATATGCTCATGTTATTTTTTTATTTTGACTGCACAGCCTCTTCATTACCGTGTGCAGACTTTCTGTAGCTGTGGTATGCAGCTTTCTCTTGTTGCAGCACACGAGCTCAGTTACCCTGAAGCATGTGGGCTATTAGTTCCCTTACGAGGGACTGAACCCATGTCTGCCTACATTGGAAGGTGGATTCTTAACCACTGGGCTGCCAGGGAAGTCACACTGACTTTATTTTTGAGCGTAGCTATACCTTTGGCTCGCTTGCCAATGTGGGGGACATGAGATGTGAGCTCTGTCTCTGGGTTGGGAAGCTCCCCCGGAGGGCATGGCAACCCACTTCAGTATTCTTTCCTGGAGAATTCCATGGACTGAGGAGCCTCATGGGCTACAGTCCATGGGGTCACACAGAGTGGGGCGTGACTGAGTGACTTAACACACATACTTTTGAAAGATTAAACTTTTCCCTGGCGGCTCAGGGGTTAAGAATCTGCCAGCAGTGCCAGAGATGCAGCAGACTCTGGTCCAATTTCTGCATCAGGAACATCCCCTGGAGAAGAAAATGGCTACGCACTCCAATATTCTTTTTTTTTTTTTTCAAACATTCACATTTATTAATGTAAATTTCCATCTTAAGTTGTGTACATGTTGGATCAGTAAAAATTCTCAGTGAAGCACTGCATCTTCCAAAGGAAATGGTTTTACAGATGAGTATTAATTCGGTTCCCATGCTGAAAGATGTCTCTGCTAAGTTCCTTATGTATTTCTTTTTTAAAAGCTTTTTATTTTTTATTTTATTTTTAATTAATTAATTATTTTAATTGGAGGCTAATTACTTTACAGTATTGTAGTGGTTTTTGCCATACCTTGACATGAATCAGCCGTGGGTACACATGTGGGTTCCCCCATCCTGAACCCCTCTCCCTCTTCCCTCCCCATCCCATCCCTCAGGGTCGTCCCAGTGTACCGGCTTTAAGTTCCCTGTTTCATGCATCGAACATGGACTGGTGATCTATTTCACATGTGGTAATATACATGTTTCACTGTCATTCTCTCAAATCATCCCACCCTCGCCTTCTCCCACAGAGTCCAAAAGTCTGTTCTTCATATCTGTGTCTCTTTTTCTGTCTCACATATAGGGTCATCATTACCATCTTTCTAAATTCCATATATATGCATTAATATACTGTATTGGTGTTTTTCTTTCTGGCTTACTTCACTATGTATAATAGGCTCCAGTTTCATCCACCTCATTAGAACTGATTCAAATGTATTCTTTTTAATGGCTGAGTAATACTCCATTGTGTATATGTACCACAGCTTTCTTATCCATTCATCCGCTGATGGATATCTAGGTTGTTTCCATGTCCTGGCTATTGTCAACAGTGCTGCAATGAACATTGGGGTACACGTGTCTGTTTCAATTCTGGTTTCCTCAGTGTGTATGCCCAGCAGTGGGATTGCTGGGTCATATAGCAGTTCTGTTTCCAGTTATTTAAGGAATCTCCACACTGTTCTCCATCCATTCCAATATTCATGCCTGAAAAATTCCATGGACAGAGGAGCCTGGTGGGCTGTAGTCTAGAGGATCACAAAGAGTTGGACATGACTGAAGTGACTGAACACACACATGCATGCTCTTGGAAAGGAAGTGAGAACGGGCTTGACTCTGCTCTACCACACTGATGGACTGTGGCACCCACCCTGACGCCCCCTGCCCCGCCCTTCAGGGCAGCACACCCAGGCCATGAGTGCTGGGCGTATGGGCTGCCAAAGACTCATAGCTGTGTCCTTTACTGTGAGGGGACCTCCGCTGTAGGGATCTGCCTTGCCCAAAGGTATACCTGTTCCTGGCTGGGGTGGGGGGGTATAAAAGCCCACCTCCTTTGCCTCAACCTGGAGCAACTATCATAACTCCTGAGGTCTTAGTGGCAACTGCGTGGCAATCAGCCCCTCCCTCTGCCTAGACCTGCCCCCTTCGCCTCCGTACAGGTGACATTTCTCCCAAGGACACACCCCAGTTAGCCCCCTGTACTCAGCTCTACACCTCGGACACTATTTGGGAATGCTGAGACAGAGCAGAAGTTCACCAGAAAAAATATTCAGTGGCCTGCTAAAAACATCTGTGCTTTGACTAGTATGGTGGACATATATTAAATGTTTTCCTGGCAAGCCTTCTCTTTTCTCTAATTGGTCTTCTTCCTTTTGGAAATTGTCATTCCCTGTGACCCAAGTCACATTGTTTATTACAAGATCTGTATGTAACTCTACTTCTTATAATTCCTCTTTCAGCTTCGTCTAGTCCAACCTAGAAATTCTGCTTCTTGCAACCAAATGTTCTAAGCTAGTTCACTGAGATAAAGCACTATTTTTATAAACCAACAGATTAATAGGCTTGGTTTACCATATTAACCTACAGCAGGTCATCAAGGGGCAGTTTTTAAGACAGGATAGATGAATTAATATAAAATATTTGTATTTTTTCCTTAGCATGAAAATAGTGCATAATTATTGTCTAAAACTTTGAAAGTAGGAGAGAGAAAAAAAATGCCCTTCATTCTACTGCCTAGAAGTAGTTATTTTTACTGTTTATTATTAATTTTTCTATATCCTTCTAGTCTTTTGTCTAAGGTTATATGTTTATGTATATCTATTTTCTTTGAGAATAGTGGGATCATACAATTGGTAAATTGCTTTAAAATAATTTTAATATATTATAAACAAATTTCATGTCATTAAGTACTCTTCCACCATGTTCTTTTATTTAATTTATTTTTAAAACTATAGTTGATTTACAGTGTTGTGTTAGTTTTAGGCATATGGCAAAGTGATTCAGTTATTTTTTCAGATTATATTCTACTATAGGGTATTATAAGATATTGAATATAAAATTCCCTGTGCAGTGCAGTAAATCCTTGTTGCTTACCTATTTTATGAATTGGTGCTCCTCAGTTTCTCAGTCATGTCCAGCTCTTGCAACTCTATGGACTATATAGCCCAGAAGGATCCTCTGTCCATGGAATTTTCCAGGCAAGAATGTTGGAGTAAAAAAAAAATAAAAGAATATTGGAGTATGTTGCCATTTTATGAATAGTGATTTGTATTTGTTAATTCCATACTCCTAATTCTCACCGCCACCCTCGCCCCAACCGCGTACTTTGAAATTGCCGCATACTACTATCCTGGTGTGCTGCCGTTCATTGAGTTGCAAGGAGTCAAACACAACAACATCTCGACTGCATAAGTTGTATCATAATTTATTGACTCAAACTTAAATTTGAGTTGTTTCCATGTTATTGCTGTCATTAGTGATACAGTGAATGAGATCTTAAGATGAATTTTTGAACACAGTTCTCAGAAATGTAATTGCCGAATTAAAATATCGATAGATTTTAACACCTTTAACATGAATTACTAAATTATGATATTACCAGACAGTTGAGAGGGTATGAGCAAGGTATGAGAGTACACTGCTCTAATATGGGGTTGTTTTCTTAAAAGAATGTTGACAATTTAATAGGCAAAATGATGCTTTCTTCCTTATCTCATATTTCTGTAATTACCAATAGATGAATGTATTTTCATATGTTTATCACCTCTATATGTGCATAGATATATGTATGTAGACACAGCACATATACATATGGTATGTATGTATGTGTAAGTGTGTGAATTGCCTGTTATGTCCTTTGCTTAAATTTTTTGTGATATGTTGACATTTTTCTGTACAATGCAAATATCTTTTCCAGTTTGTCATTTGCCTTTTACTTTTGTTCATAGCGTCTTTTGATGTATACAGTCAATTTAATAATTGTTTCTTTTGTGGTTTTTGTTTTGCATGGGAAGGCCTTCCTCAACCCTAGGGAATAGGGACTTTGATGGGAGGTGGAGGTCCTCTGTGGCGAGGGGGCAAAAGGGAGTAGACAGAAAGGTTGATTAAGCCTGCGGGTAACTCCACAATCCCGACAAAGGCTTTGGAATTGCGTCTTCTACCTCCTTAATTTTACAGATGAAGAAGCAGAGGTCCAGGGAGAATAAGAAATAAGATTGAAGTGGAGGATTACAAAGTCTCCTAATACCAGCATTATCCATAAAGGGACATATTACATTTTTATGAGAAATAATTAATTTAGTGTGGGTGAAAAGCAAAAAAAAAAAAAAAAACTTTTGTGTTCTTTCCTATATTCTGATGTTGGTCATAACATTGACATAAAGAATTTAAAATGCCCCTGAAAGCTGATTACATCTTCACATGTAGAATTGATGGTTCTAATTTCTTTTTATTGATTGTGTAGCATATTATAAAAGCTGTATGGATGTCATGGTGCTTATGCAAAGCAAACTCACCAGAGCAATCATCATCCATCTATAATTGTTAACAGTGTCTACAAATTAAACGGGAGCGACTTGAAACTGAAGAGGAAGAACAGGCTATATAGTATTCAATATACAGCACTTTGTCTTGTTGGCACAAGGAGTAGAAACAAACAGCAAATAATGGAATATTCCAGAAGCATGCTTTGCATCTATGAGGTGGAATATTAACTAACCTAGAAGGCTGCCAGATTTTAAAAATAAAAATATCCACTTAAATTTGAGTTTCAGATAAACAGTGAATAATTTTATAGTAAGTATGTTCCACATAATGCATAGGATATACTTAACTAAAGAATTATTCACTGTTTGTTTGAAATTCAAAGTTAATGAAGCATTCTGCATTTTATCTGGCAACCCTAGCACTCGGGACCTTTTGTTACACATAGTGAAAAACGAAACCCATTGCATGCACTATATGGGGCTGATTCGTTATCATTTCTCTTACGCTAGTCAAATGAACAAGGTACTTTCAAGGAAAAGTCCACCAAGAATCTCACAGTGATGTGAAAATTAGCAATAAGAAGCAGAGACATTGTATTAGATTCCAAGGGCTGCCATGATGAAATACCATAAGCTGGTGGTCCAAGATGACAGAAGTTTAGTGTCTCCGTTCCAGAAGCTGCAAGTCTGAAATCAAGGTGTCAGCTCTTTCTGAAATTCGTCAGGGGATCCTTACTCGCCTCTTCCTAGCTTCCGGTGTATGTGTTAGTCGCTCAGTCGTGTCCGACTCTCTGCAACCCCATGGACTGTAGCCTGCCAGGCTCCTCTGTTCATGGAATTCTCCAGGCAAGACTACTGGAGTGGGTAGTCATTTCCTTCTCCAGGGGATCTTCCCAACCCAGGGACTGAACCTGAGTCTCCTTCATTTCAGGCAGATGCTTTACTGTCTGAGCTACTAGGGTGGTTTGCCAATAATCCTTGGTGTGTCTGGATTTGCAGCTACATCACTTTTATTTTTAAGTAATTAAAAAGTTATTTTTTAAATTTATTTTTGGCTGAGCTGAGTCTTTGCTGTTGTGCTTTCTCCAGTTGCAGCAAGTGAGGGATACCCTCATTGCGCTGGCTTCTTTTGTTGCAGGGCAGGGGCTTTAGCGTTCACAGCCTTCAGTCATCGTGGCGCACAGGCTTAGTTGCCCCGAGGCGTTGTGGAGTCTTCCCAGACCAGGAATCGAACCTGTGTCCCCTGCGTTAGCAGGCAGATTCTTTCTTTTAAAAATTTTATTTTATTCATTTTTTGACTGAGCTGGGTCTCCACTGCTGCACGTGGGCTTCTCTCTAGTTGCAGCAAGCAGGGGGCCGCTCTCTAGTTGTGGTGCGAGGCCTTCTCATTGCAGTAGCTTCTCTTGTTGTGGAGCACGGGCTCTGGGCTGCTTCGGTTTCAGTATTTGTGGCACCTGGGCTCAATAGTTGTGGCTCCCGGGCTCTAGAGCACAGCCTCAGTATTTGTGTCTCAGGGGCTTAGTTTCTCTGAGAATTGTGGGATCTTCCCAGATCAGGGATTGAACCCAAGTCCCTCTGCATTGGTAGGCGGATTCTGAACCACTGGACCACCAGGGAAGTCTGCAGCTACAGCACTTATCTCTGCCTCGATTGTCCCATAGTGTTCCCCAGTGTGTCTCTGTTTTCACATGGCATTCTCCTTTTATTAGGACACCATTTATTATATTGGGTTCCTAAAGGAAATCAACCCTGAATATTCATTGGAAGGACTGATGCTGAAGCTGAAGCTCCAATACTTGGGCCACCTGATGCAAAGAACTGACTCATTGGAAAAGCCCCTGATGCTGGGAAAGATTGAAGGCAGGAGGAGAAGGAGATGACAGAGGATGAGATGGTTGGATGGCATCACCGACTCAATGGACACGACTTTGAGCAAACTCCAGGAGACAGTGAAGGACAGGGAAGCCTGGCATGCTGCATCCCGTGGGGTTGCAGAGTTGGACACGACTTAGGGACTGAACAACAACGTATTGGGTTAGGACCCACTCTAAAGACCTCATCATGATTTGATTACATCTGTAAAGACCCTATTTCTGAATAGTCACATTCACAGGTCCTGGGGTGGGGTGGTGAGGACCTCAAGATAACTTCTTGTGGGGGACACAACTCAACCTACAAGTATGATCACCTAATATCCTTCATTATATATAAAAAATAGGAAAGTAACTTTAACTGTCATTTTTATTATTTGCTAATTCCAAATACAGATACCGACTGGGCAATCAGCTCCCATTCAATCATTCTTCATGGAAAAGATTTTCATTTTTCAAAGAGCAAGCAGAAATTTTTATTCGGGCTCCTTGAATTTAGCCTTATATGTTTGGCTTGAAACCCAAAGCTGATGTTAGAAGGAGGCAGCTCTGGGGACTGCAGAAGTTTTTATTTCCCTGCACATAAGGGAAATTTTTTCTTTTAAACTTTTTATTTTGTGTTGGAGTACAGCCAGTCAACAATGTTCTGATAGTTTCAGGTGCATAGCAAAAGAACTCAGCCATGCATATGCATGTATCCGTTCTCCCCCAAACTCCCCTGCCATCCAGGCTGCCACATGACATTGAACAGAGTTCCCTGTGCTCAACAGTAGGTCCTTGTTGGTTATCCATTTCAAATATAGCAGTGTATGCATGTCCAACCCAAACTTCCTAACTATCCCTTTCCCCTTCTCTTCTGCCCTGGCAACCATAAATTCATTCTCTGTGAGTCTGTTTCTGTTTTGTAAACAAGTTCCTTTGTATCATTTCTTTTCAGATTCCGTATATAAGGGATGGTATAGGATAAGGTGATTTTTTTTTTTTTAACAAACTTTCCAGTGTGATAGTCAAGTGAAGAATTTTTGTTATAGTCCCAGAGGGGCGCTTTATAAACATGTTGACTTTTATTTATTTATTTTTGAACTTTTTATTTTGTATTGGAATATAGGCAATTAACAATGTTGTGATAGTTTCAGGTGAACAGTAAAGGGCCTCAGCCATACATATACATGTATCCGTTCTCCTCCAGACTCCCCTCCCATCCAGGATGACACATAACTTTGAGCAGAGTTCCCATGTGACTTTTGGTGCAATTGTCCCAGAAAGGGAGGGGGAGATGTTATAAAGCCTTCAGAAACTTTTACTTTCAAAACTTGTCGAACATTTTTATGTTAATGTGCTTTGGAGGGGTCTTCAGACAACAACAAGGTCAGAGCAACTTCTTAGCGACAGCCGGCATGTAAGGGAGAGACGGAGCCAGCAGCAGAGGTAACTGTATAACATGTGGGTTTATGTATCAGCAACACAGAGGATAGTTAATCAAAGACTAGACCAGTTCAGTTTTCTAGTTTGGAATAAGTCAGGGAAAGAAGGGCATTTGACTATACTTATTTTTAGAGAGATGATATGACAACATTAAAGAAAAAAACTTTTACTTTCAAAACTTGTCGAGCATTTTTATGTTAATGTGCTTTGGAGGGGTCTTCAGACAACAACAAGGTCAGAGCAACTTCTTAGTGACAGCCAGCATGTAAGGGAGAGACGGAGCCAGCAGCAGAGGTAACTGTATAACATGTGAGTTTATGTGTCAGCAACACAGAGGATAGTTAATCAAAGACTAGACCAGTTCAGTTTTCTAGTTTGGAGTAAGTCAGGGAAAGAAGGGCATTTGACTATACTTATTTTTAGAGAGATGATATGACAACATTAAAGAAAAATTTGAAAAAATTACCCTAATCTTAGAAGCCTTATACAAATATGTTCATTTCTGTGACTTTCCACTCCTTTAGTAATATAGTGATATGCCATTTAGAATCCACCTGCAAAGCGGGTTCAGTCTCTTAGTTGGGAAGATCCCCTGGAGAAGGAAATGGCAACCCACTCCACTATTCTTGCCTGGAGAATCTCGTGGACAGCGGAGCCTGGCAGGCTATAGACAGTAGGGCTGCAAAGAGTTGGATATGACTGAGCGACTAAGCACACACATACCATTTTAAGGTTGGTGTTTCCCCACGACAAAGGAAAGCATATTTTTGTAAATTAAAATTTGAAAATAGAGACTACCCAACTTTAAAAGACATCTCCTACGTGGATCTGTTATGTAAAAAGATTACAGTGAAAATGTTAAGTTATTTGACATGATAAATAAGGTTGATCTGTTATGACAGGGACTTTGGTTGTCCTTGGGGAGGATTGACTGTCTTAAGTGCATACTTGTGATTCAGATTTGCAGATGTTTAACCTCACACACTTAAGTCTAGATGTATGAAATTATTGTATTTCCCAGGACCTTTAG
The DNA here is from genome assembly GCA_006410675.1 of Oreotragus oreotragus. Taxonomy (NCBI): domain Eukaryota; kingdom Metazoa; phylum Chordata; class Mammalia; order Artiodactyla; family Bovidae; genus Oreotragus; species Oreotragus oreotragus. The sequence continues at coordinate 616,679 of SJYX01023871.1, read as the reverse complement.
TGTAATTTGAAGTAGGAAGAGCTGCTTTTTGAAATGGATTCATCTCTGATATGTTAGTATTTTTCACGGTGTATTCTTAGGGAACTGCTATGAGTCACTAGCACTGAGTTTCTCTGCCAGTTTTCATGTGGTAATCAGAGTAGTGTATTTTCTTAGCTGACTCATTGGAAAAGACCTTGATGCTGGGAAAGATTGAGGGCAGGAAAAGAAGGGGGTGACAGAGGATGAGATGGTTGGATGGCATCACCTACTCAATGGATATGAGTTTGAGCAAATTCGGGAGATAGTGAAGGACGGGGAAGCCTGGCATGCTGCAGTCCATGGGGCCACAAAGAGTTGGCCATGAGTGAGTGACTGAACACCGTTTTCTTGGCAAATCCTTATCCAGTGGACCTTTAGATGCTAGGGTATTTCCAAGATAGGGAGGGCCTTGATAAAGTCATAGAGAAGTGATAGGGGAGCCTGTTCGCATCTCTTCTTGGCCACATTTTATTATTATTATTGTTGTTATTATTTTTACACATTTTGGCCTTACTGTGCAGCATGTGGGATCTTAGTCCCTGACCAGGGATCAAACCTGTGCCCCCTGCACTGGAATTGTGGAGTCTTAACCACTGGACCACCGGGGAAGTTGTCAGTCTTATTTTAAAGCTGAACCATTGGCTGGCTCAACCCCCTTCCATCATTCACTTCCTCTGCTTCACCTTTTCTGGTGCCTCAAAGCTAGTGCCACAGAAGCCACTTATGTGTCCACCCCACCCTGCCCAAGTTCAGAGCCAGCCCCCTCCCCGAGACAGGACAGGCACTGTGTCAGATCCCTCACTCTCAGTTTAGCACTAGTCGTTTCCCTAAACCTGAGACGTGAGGACTCTCGGAGGCCCCTGCCCCATGCTCTAGTTCTCTTTTGTTGTCAGCCCAGGTTTCATGCTTCAGTGACTACTCGGCTCCTACACGCTTTTCTTCTCCGTCCTGTGCGTGCAGTCACCTGGTCTGACTGTCAGCTTTGGTGCCTGTTAGCTTGTCTTGTTCTTGCCAACCTTCTCCCCAGAGCCAGGATGGGTAACCTAAGCTCTGCTTCCAGGGCTGGGTAGCATAAGCTCTGCTTTGCCCTGGAGAAATGTTATCATGTCATTCTGAAGTCTTTCTTGACCCTGGATTTACAGCTTCTGTTCTCCACCCACATGCTGAGTAGCCTCCTGCAATCTTTTCTTTTAAACATTATTTATTTGTTTGTTTGTTTACTGTTGTCTGTGCTGGGTCTTTGTGGTGCTGCACAGGCTTTCTCTAATTGCAGAGAGTGGGGCCTGCTCTCTAGATGTGGTGCCAAGGCTTCTGCTTGTGGTGTCTTGTTGCAGCTAGAAGGCTCTAGAGCACCCAGGGCTTCAGTAGTTGCAGTGCATGTGGGCTTAGTTGCCCCACAAAATATGGGATCTTAGTTCCTGTTCCAGGGATCTAACCCATGTCCCCTGCATTGGCAGGCGGAGTCTTAACCACTGGACCATCAGGGAAATCCCACTGCAATCTTCTCTTTAACTGCCTTGATGGAGCTTTGTTTCAGCCACTGATGTTCATTCCATTGTATCCAGCCCATGTTCCTTTGCAGACCGAGTCTGTTTCAGGCAACCATCCTAGCCTGAGACATATCTGAGACATGTTCTGAGGCATATATGTGGTATCCTTAACCCCTTTCCTTCCTGCTGAGAGACTCCATCTGTCTGATAATTGAGTTCTGAGACATAACAAGATGGACTCACTGCTTCTGAACCATTTGTGGATTTTTGTCTTGAAATATTGAGTCTCTCCAAGTTCTTTCCATTTCTGTATTACCTGTTCAGACCTGTGGTGGAGACAGCTTATAGCACATGCAGAAAGCTTTTGTTAATTGAATGCATGACTGATCGAATGAATGAATGAATGAATGAACAACCCACTGAGAATCATTCAGCTGAAAAATTCAGTGCTCAGGTAGGATTTTAACCAGCAGTCACTCACAGTAGACAGTGGAAGAGCTGGGATTCAAAACAACTTCTGCTTGGCTTCAATGCCCATAGGAAAATGCCAAAAGTGACAGCTAATTGATGTAGTGGAAGAAATACTCCTAATTTTCTCCCTAGCTAGGGAGTGTTTCAACGGCTCAAGAGGATGCGTTGATAGGTTTTAACCTTTTTACATGGCTTCTGGTTTTATTGATTGCATCTGGGAGCATTGACTGGACTATTGGACTTCTGCACTGTCGGTGATTACGTTGGAGAAATGGCAGTTGCTTCATGTATGAGTGACCCAAGCAGTGTGGGAGGCTTCTGTGATGGCAGTGAAAGAAAGGGTTCTCTTGAGAGATGCCTGGGAGGAGAATAGCACCCAGTGGGGTTCGAGACTTGCTTAGTCCTCTGGTTATATTGTAACACATGGCAAACATGTCCCCAAACAATTCTGATGCTTTGTTATCATATCTCAGGGAAGACCTGGAACAAGGATGTTTCTTTTATCCTAAGAAGGTCTTAGGAAGGTGTTTGGAAGCTCCTGTGTATGCCCCAGGGCTTGAGATACTCTGTGCAGAGGCTCGGAATCTGTTCTATTTTCATTTGGCTGCACTGTATCTTAGTTGCGGCATGTGGGATCCTCGTTGGGGCATGAAATTAAAAGACGCTTGCTCCTTGGAAGTAAAGCTATGGCAAACATAGATAGCACATTAAAAAGCAGACACATGACTTTGCCAACAAAGGTCTGTCTAGTCAAAGCTATGGTTTTTCCAGTAATCATGTACGGATGTGAGAGTTGGACCGAAGAATTAATATTTTGGAACTGTGGTGCTGGAGAAGACTCTTGAGAGTCCCTTGGACAGCAAGGAGATTGAACTAGTCAATCCTAAAGGAAATCAAGCTTGAATATTTATTGGAAGGACTGATGTTGAAGCTCCAATACTTTGGCTATCTGTTGCAAAAGAGCCAACTCATTGGAAAAGACCAGCTCAATGGACATGAGTTTGAGCCAACTCTGGGAGAGAGTGAAGGATAGGGAAGCCTAGCGCACTGCAGTTAATGCGGTTGCAAAGAGTTGGACATGGCTTAGCAACTGAGCAACAACGACAAGGCAGGATCTTTTAGTTGTGGCATGTGGGATCTAGTTTCCTGACCAGGAATTGAACCTGGTCCTCTGCATTGAGAGTGCGGTGTCTTAACCACTGTACCCCTAAGGACATCCCTCATAATCTGTTGCACATGAGTGTATATGTGTTTGTGTGTATATTGAAATTCTGTTTTTTTTTTTTTTTTNTATTGTAACACATGGCAAACATGTCCCCAAACAATTCTGATGCTTTGTTATCATATCTCAGGGAAGACCTGGAACAAGGATGTTTCTTTTATCCTAAGACGGTCTTAGGAAGGTGTTTGGAAGCTCCTGTGTATGCCCCAGGGCTTGAGATACTCTGTGCAGAGGCTCGGAATCTGTTCTATTTTCATTTGGCTGCACTGTATCTTAGTTGCGGCATGTGGGATCCTCGTTGGGGCATGAAATTAAAAGACGCTTGCTCCTTGGAAGTAAAGCTATGGCAAACATAGATAGCACATTAAAAAGCAGACACATGACTTTGCCAACAAAGGTCTGTCTAGTCAAAGCTATGGTTTTTCCAGTAATCATGTACGGATGTGAGAGTTGGACCGAAGAATTAATATTTTGGAACTGTGGTGCTGGAGAAGACTCTTGAGAGTCCCTTGGACAGCAAGGAGATTGAACTAGTCAATCCTAAAGGAAATCAAGCTTGAATATTTATTGGAAGGACTGATGTTGAAGCTCCAATACTTTGGCTACCTGTTGCAAAAGAGCCAACTCATTGGAAAAGACCAGCTCAATGGACATGAGTTTGAGCCAACTCTGGGAGAGAGTGAAGGATAGGGAAGCCTAGCGCACTGCAGTTAATGCGGTTGCAAAGAGTTGGACATGGCTTAGCAACTGAGCAACAACGACAAGGCAGGATCTTTTAGTTGTGGCATGTGGGATCTAGTTTCCTGACCAGGAATTGAACCTGGTCCTCTGCATTGAGAGTGCGGTGTCTTAACCACTGTACCCCTAAGGACATCCCTCATAATCTGTTGCACATGAGTGTATATGTGTTTGTGTGTATATTGAAATTCTGTTTTTTTTTTTTTTTTTGGTACCATGGATCTTTCTGGCAGTCAGAAGAATGTTCTTGAATGCATAAAATGAAATGTATGAGATTACATAATATATAACGATCTTTATTGAAATCCAGCAGCATCATGATGTAGTAGTAACTGCTGTAATTTTGAAGTAGTGGTGGGTACAAATGATATGACAAAAAGTCAGCAACAGTGATAGGATAGGAAAACATCTGGGATTTCTGACAAATTCCTAGATGTTTCTAATATTACTGTGGTTGGTGCTCTATATTATAATGGAAGGAAACCCAAGGTACAGGCTTGTGTGTGGGGGAATATAATTATTTCCATCCCAAGTTCACAATGCCCTGATGAAGAACCCCTTCTCTTTGGGTGGGAGAGCAAACTTGCTGTAAAGCTGCCACTACAAACCCAGTCACCCAGGCCTCCTCACAGGCTGCAGAGGGATCCATAAGGCAACTGCTATGTGACAGTTGAACCAGACTCATCACGCCATCTCTTTATGCATCATTTTCTTCTGTGTCACTGAACCAGATATGTTGGCTCCATCTTTACCCAGAAGTTAAACGTAGTGATCTATGTCAAATAAAATATGTCACATGCCTTCAGGTCCTTAGAAGCAAAGTCAGTATTTAGTAGGTATAATTTCATCTAGATAAATGTAGGGAAAATTAAATGGGATAGATTAGTTTTCATTATTCATGATTCTATCTTTACCCAGTTTTTTGCTTTGATGCCCTTCCTAATAAATATTGCTTCATGATGATCTTTTCTAGGATCTTAATGAAAACAAAGTAGCTCATCTCAGTTACTCCTTTATTAAAATGTGGTTTGTTATCACATTATTATTAATAATTAAAAATTTCTTTGTTAATTGAAAGATACTGGAGAAAAACCCAGTAAAGCCAATAAAAGGGAAAAAAGAATCACTTTCAATTCCTCAACTCTTTTGGGGAGCTACATAAAAAAGAAATGAATGTCATCCTGTTCTCTGAACCCCTACTCCACAAGATAAATAGAGTTTATAGTGGGGGTTTAAACATTTTTTTTCCAACTTTTTCTAGCCTAATCCATGTGTATGTGTGCATGTGGGCGTGCATTTGTGTTTCTGCATGTATGTGTGTTTTATTGGTCACTGGCATCGGCTGTGGTAACTGTAGTCTTTCTATCTGGGTTGCTTTTCTGTTCCTTTTCTTTGGCAAGGTCAGTGTTTCTAGAGATGGTTCTTCTATTCCACATGGTCCTTGGGGTTGGTCATGGCGCACTGCTCACCTTTGATATATAGAGGTGAAAACTGAGACCTGAGCATGATTGGCTATTGGGATTGATCAGTTAGGAACAGAGATTTGTAGGGTATTAATCCAGGTTGGTTCACTTTCAGCAGTCTTTCAACACCTGCTTCCGTTTCCTTTGGTATTGAGTTTGGAATGTTGAAATTTCCCGGATCTCTTTGCGGTGGGTGTGGAACTTGATGTTATTCAGCCAGTGAAAAAGAAATCTGCAGAGGGTTTTGGGGAACCTTTGCTTTCCTGATGCAAGTGCTGTTTCTTTCTTCTCCGCCTGTCCCCAGAGATGCATTAGCTTGAGCACCAGTTGCCACATTGGGAGCACAAAGCAGGCTAGAGAGAACTGCATAACTTTGAATGGAGGCCAGCAGATGCCTACTCTGGACACTTATTGTGATGAGCAGGAAAACCTCAAAACTTTTATGTGTTGAGACTAACATTAATTGGGTTTTCTGTTCAATTCACTTCAGTTCAGTTCAGTCACTCAGTCGTGTCTGACTCTTTGTGACCTCATGAACCGCAGCACGCCAGGCCTCCCTGTCCATCACCAGCTCTCAGAGTTTACCCAAACTCATATCCATTGAGTTGGTGATGCCATCCAACCATCTCATCCTCTGTCGTCCCCTTCTCCTCCCGCCCTCAATCTTTCCCAGCTTCAGGGTCTTTTCAAATGAGTCAGCTTTTCACATCAGGTGGCCAGAGTATTGGAGTTTTCAGCTTCAACATTAGTCCTTCCCATGAACACCCAGGACTGATCTCCTTTAGGATGGACTGGTTGGATCTCCTTGCAGTCCAAGGGACTCTGAAGAGTCTTCTCCAATATCACAGTTCAAAAGCATCAATTCTTCTGCACTCAGATTTCTTTATAGTGAGTGCAACTCTTACATCCCTACATGACCACTGGAAAAACCATAGCCTTGACTAGACGGACCTTTGTTGGGAAGGTAATGTCTCTGCTTTTGAATATGCTGTCTAGATTGGTCATAACTTTGCTTCCAAGGAGTAAGCGTCTTTTAATTTCATGGCTGCAATCACCATCTGAAGTGATTTTAGAGCCCCCTCAAATAAAGTCAGCCACTGTTTCCACTGTTCCCCCATCTATTTCTGTTACCTGCCTCTAAATGCAAACCTTGACTGATTCAACAGGTGTTTTGAGTTGGAGCTGTCAGGTCCATCTTGGACTTTTCCTTGGGGGCTGAAGTGGGGTGACAGCTTCTTTCTCTGGGGTTGCTTGGTTGGATGGATGGGAGTCCAAGCCTCCAAGGGTCACTTCAGCTACTCTGAGAAAGGGTTCATCTGAAGAATGAAACTAAGGAGCGACAAGCCCAGGAGAGTAACACAGGCCTAATGCATCCTTTGAATTCATGGATGCAGTCTTGTGTAAAGCCAGGAGCTCCCAATTTATGATAACAGATTTCCTTCTTGCCTGGTGTGGTTTTTTCTTTTTTTTTTTCCTTTTGTACTGAACCGTTTTTTTTTTTTTTTAATTAAATTTACCTTTTTTTTTTGTTGTTGTTTTTAATTGGAGGATAATTGCTTTACAGGGTTATGTTGGTTTCTGCCATGCAGCAACGTGAGTCAGCCTTAAGTATGCAGATATCCCCTCCCTCTTGAAGCTTGCCGCGGCCCCCTATCCTATTCCATGCCTCTTGGTTGTCTGAGCACTGGGCTGGGCTCCCATGCTCCGCGGCGCTTCCCACGGGCTGGCTGTCTCACGCATGGTGGTGTATATAGGTCAGTGCCACTCTCTCAGCTTGTCCCGCCCTCTCCTTCCCCCGCTGTGTCCACAGGTTTGTTCCCTGTATGCTTGTTAGTCATGTTTCTCTCGCTTGCAGCCGAGAGACTTCTGACTAATCGGGTCAACAAGCGCCTCATCCTCCTATGCCCACATACTTGCCTCCATTTCCAGAGATGCCCACGGTTAGTTTAATATGTGTTTTCCCGTTTCTTCTAATTTCTCCACATCCTCTCTAACACTTGTCATTATTACTGTTTTTAATAACAGCTGTCTGAATAGATACGAGTAGTATTTTATACTATTTTAATCAGCATCTCTAAATTACAAGTAATTTTGAAAAAGCTCAAAGGTACTAAACTAAAGTGGATTTGACATAATTTCTTTAGTGATATCAGCTTCATCTGTTTGCATTCACACGTGCTTTCTTGGGGCTTTCCAGGTGGCTCAGTGGTAAAGAATCTGCCTGCCAATGCAGGAGATGTGGATTTGATCCCTGGGTCGGAAAGTTCCCCTGGAGGAGGAAATGGCAACCCACTCCAGTATTCTTGCCTGGAGAATCCCGTGGACAGAGGAGCCTGGCAGGCTGTAGTCCATGGGGTCACAGAGTTGGACCAGACCAAATTTGTACACACGTGTTTTCCTGAGTGGAAGAGTAAAGGGGTAGAAGTATAATTTGTGTGCCAGGAATTAAGTATAACCTGTACATTCAGTAATCTGGGCATGTCCATTTCATGTGCATGTCAATATTTTGCCAGATGGTGGGGAAGCAGATGAATAAAGCAAGATTTCTTATACTCTATTGTATGTTTACAGATGTGGGAAATTTTTTTTGTTAATAATGCTGTTATTTGATATAATGCTGGAATTTGATATATAAAATGGCTATTTCCAAGATTTAGTAAAAAATTTATATTGGACAGGTCTTTTTTTGTGTGGTTTGGATAGTTCTGAATTCTTTTAAAAATATTTTTATTTTTTATTGAAGTATTTACAGTGTGTTAATTACTGTTATATAGCAACACAATTCAGTTATATAACATGGACTGCAGCCTTCCAGGCTCCTCCATCCATGGGATCTTCCAGGCAAGCGTACTGGAGTGGGGTGCCATTGCCTTCTCCTATATATATATATATGTACATTGTTTTAAAAAATATTCTTTTCCATTATAGGATATTGAACTATATTGAAACTATATAGTAGTTTCAATAAACTATATAAATATAGTTTATTTTAATAAACTATAGTTTATATATTTTAATAAACTATATATAGAACTATATAGCTCTCTATACCATACAGTAGAACCTTGTTGTTTTTCCATTCTCTATCTAAAAGCTTACATCCACTAACCCCAACCCCCAACTGCACCCCCCCCCCAAT
>SJYX01023871.1:575840-604272 GCA_006410675.1 Oreotragus oreotragus | reverse complement strand
ACAGTCCATGGGGTTGCAAAGAGTTGGACATGACTGAGTGACCTGTCTCTTATACACATCTTACAGTAGAACCTTGTTGTTTTTCCATTCTCTATCTAAAAGCTTACATCCACTAACCCCAACCCCCAACTGCACCCCTCCCCCAATCCCACCCCCTTGGCAGCCACCAGTCTGACCTTTATGGACATAAGTGTTTATACTCCTCAGAGTCCTTGAATCACTGGCTTCTTCTGAAAGAGGCCCCTTCTCTGATGCTGTCACCTCTTGTGGTTCCCTTGCTTTCTGGATTCTGAGTTGAGGCCCTGGATCCGTCTGGGATTTGCAATACCAATGCTGAGCTCCACCTGCGTGAAATTAGCCTTTACTTCTGCATTTGGGCACTCAGACCATGGGATCCAGCCTCCTGAGCAGGTGCTGAGGGGCTGGATGTGGGTTCTGAGAACCTTTGATCAAGGGGCCCTGGAGATAGGGAACGGGGTAAATAAGCTCTCCTTTCCCCCTGCCCTGGACTGCTCCAGGGTGCTCAGTTCTTATAGTTAATTACTGAGAAACCCAGTACCCACTTGGCTGAGGGACCTGCTGTGTCTCTGCAGATTGTAGTGAAGTGGTAGGTGGCTTGCAACTTCCAAGGAAAGTGCCAGCGCTTTAATCCTTGCTTTGAGGTCTGCTTCCTAGGGAATTTGGGCTAAGACAGTACTTCATGTATATTTTGTGCTGAATTGTTCTGAACTAGTAGACCTTAATAGCTACGGATGATTATTGGCTATCAAACCCATGAAAAGTTGCTCTACATCACTAATTATTAGAGAAATGCAAATCAAAATTACAACGAGGTATCACCTCACACTGGCCATCATCAAATCTACAAACAATAAATATTGGAGAGGATGTGGAGGAAAGGGAACCCTCTTGCACTGTTGGTGGAAATGTAAATTGATACAACCACTATGGAGAACAGTATGGAGATTCCTTAAAAACTAGGAATAAAACTACCATATGACCCAACAATCCCACTACTGGATATATACCCTGAGAAGATCATAATTGAAAAAGACACATATCCCCCCAGGTTCACAGCAGCACTGTCTGCAGTAGCCAGGATGTGAAAGCAATCTAGATATCCGTCTACAGAGGACTGGATAAATGAGATGTGATATATACAATGGAATACGACTCAGCCATGAAAAGAATGAATCTGAGTCAGGTCTCATGAAGTGGGTAAACCTAGAGCCTGTTAAACAGAGCGTAATAGGTCAGAAAGAGCAAAACAAGTATCATATGTCAAAGCATATATATGGAATCTAGAAAAATGGTATTGATGAACCTATCTGTAGGGAAGGAATGGAGATGAAGATGTAGAGAACGGACTTGTAGACAGTAGGAGAAGGAGATGGTGGTACAAATTGAGAAAGTAGCATCAGCATATATACACTACCATGTGCAAAACAGATAGCTTGTGAGAAGTTGGTAGATTAATACAGCGAAGGGAGCCCAGCCTGGCGCTCTGTGATGCACTAGAGGGCTGAGATGGGGGGAGAGGAGGGAGGCTCAAGATGGAGGTGATTTATGTTTAATTATGGCTGACTGGCATTGTTGTATGGCAGAAACCAACATAATGTAAAGCAGTTTTCCTCCAGTTAGACAATAAATTAAAAAAAAAATCTATGGGTGATTATAAGACCTAATGAATTCTGTTATTTCCAAAAATGCCTTTTCTAAAAGCAATTCAAATTAAGGTCCCATTTCTTTTTGGCATTAAGCTGTGATTATTGACGTGTACTGATTATTAAAAATGTAAGGTCACTACTTCTTTCATCATAAATGATTATCTTTTCCTGATCACACATGTAGTACATGTTCATTGCAGATATATCAGAAAATAAGCAAGAAAAATATAGTCAGTAATCACAATGCAGGGAGTACAGTTGGTTGATATCCTTCCAGCTTCTTTTCTATGTATATGTATGTGTATACTTATGTATACTTAGGTGCATTGTGATTCCTGACTATATTTTTCTTGTTTGTTCATATTTTTTTTAAATAAAAACAGTACCAAACAATCCTTTCTCTTTTGGAGCCAGTGTTTCGGACTCAGTATTTCCATGTTACTAGTTCTACAGCATCATTCTTTTTCCTGGCTGCATAATAGTCCTTTGTTGTTATGATATGCTGTAATATTACTTTAAGTAGGCCATTGTGAGAATCATGTATAAAATCATAACTTAAAAGTTCTTAGTAAACTGTAAACCACTGTACTAAAGTAAATGATAATGATTATTCTTATTTGCTGAATTAGAAAATTGAAAACCTTTTGTTTGTGGTTTTGTTTTTCTGCCTAATCTATCATCTTAGCCTTTGTCTTTTTGGAGTTATCTCTTCAGAAGAGGTTGAAATAATACCGAGTGAGGGAAAATTTCCTGCTTTAGGACACTGGAATTGAATTCTGCTGCCCTGAAGAAAACTCAAGAAGGATATTATGTGAATTTAAGTCATCTTGTCTCTTTGGAGGGCTGGTAAGGCCGATTCAAAAATCAGCTCACTCTGTATAAGTTTATGCCTGCTCATCATTTCACATTCTTAACACAAAATATATGACCACTGCATGCTACTAGTGGGCACATGTGCAGCGTAGTTCCAGACGTGTCAGTCCTTTCTGACACCACCTTTCTGATTTTTGCTGTGCAAAGAATAATGTCACCTGGAGGGGCTGTAATAATGAGCAATTTCTTATCAATAATAGATAGAACTAGTCAGTGCCGAGGTCCAAATTGTTGGGTAAATTGGGTCCAGGTCCCTAGTGGTCACTGGTGTTTCTCCATGAATATCTGAGAATAGTTTCACTTGCTGGATGAGTGGAAAGCTGAGTAGGTAATTTTTGAGTACCTCCTAAGGGATACCCTTCGCCTGGCAGCGAAGTCTTAGGTTGGGATGGGAATTGGTAGAACGTTAAGACTTGCATGTTAGAGTAATCTTTAGTGAAAGAAGTTGAACATCTGCATCTTTGTATCACTCAAAAGGAAGCTAAGGCACACACAAGCCAAATGATCCAGGAAACTGTTGTGGTTGGCGGCTGAAGACAAGGTTTATTTTGCTCAAGTGTTTCACTATGGTGTTCATGATAATTCAAGATATTTTCCCACCTTGAAGATCCTTTGGGGGTTTTACCTGAGTCAGAAAAGTCTCAATAAAAGGAACAAAGTGTTTTCCTCAAGAGTAAAAACTTCTGAATTTGGCCCAGAGAAATATGGATTGGTCTCTAGCAGAACATTCTTTTTTTCAGGCAGGGTTAATAAGGAGTAATGTTTTATTTATAATATTAGTGAGAGAAAATACAGAGAATTCTGTTGCTTCAGGAATCTGCCTGAAGAATCTAAGAGAGAGGATCCTTCCCGTTTCTGGGAAGGATGCTGTTCATTGTTGTGGTCCAAGGCGGCTTAGGAATACATCCTAGGGTGCTTTGAGTTGGCAATTTCCAGGCTGCTCAAGAAATGGTCTCACTGCCACCTCATACCTCAGTTCCACCTCACCCTAATTAAGTTATATATTGGAGAATTATGTGTTTAACTGCAATTAATTATCTAGAATTTTACTGTTAAAAAAACATACAACAGTCTCAAGTCAGTTTGCAATGTAGGGATAAAGAAAAGGAATCATGAAACTGACATGGATTGTTCAAGTATTTTTAGTATTCCTGATTAGAGTTTTGGATTCTATTCCTGTTGCCTGTCAAAACACAAATCTGCCTCCTGTGGTGCTTAGCATAATGTTTGCTTTTCTTATTTATCAATTAAGCACTTTTATATTTGCCTTATTAGAAGATTTTTGTTGAAGAGGGGTGGTAGCTTTTTATTTATTGATGGTTAACACGTTGAACTTGACTCTGTATCTGCTTCAGCCCAGAAAATAGATTTTAACGGTGATTTGTGTTTATTCTTTGGTGATATTTGACCTAGTTTTCCTTAGCAGAGCTGCCCTGTCCTGAATTCCAGTAGCTGTTTTTAAGTGATTTTTTTTGTGCTCCTTTTCTTCTGTGAGTCTTGGAGAATGCCATGTTCCTGCTGTGTGGTGTCACTCAGCCGTTAGCACGCATCACTGAAGTGTCAGTGCTAGGAGAGTTCCAGAGGGGGTTTAAAGGAAGAAGGTCCCCTCTGTCATCATTGTCTGTTACATTTCATTCAGTGAACTCCCCATATTATTTCCAGAGACTTCACCATCTTTCTCTGTTCCCACTTTGGCTTTTATATATTTGTTATCTGTTTTGGTCCATTTGTGGACTGGTAATAACCCTACCTATGCAGAATACATCATGAGAAATGCTGGGCTGGAAGAAACACAAGCTGGAATCAAGATGGCCGGGAGAAATATCAATAACCTCAGATATGCAGATGACACCACCCTTATGGCAGAAAGTGAAGAGGAACTAAAGAGCCTCTTGATGAAAGTGAAGGAGGAGAGTGAAAAAGTTGGCTTAAAGCTCAACACTCAGAAAACGAAGATCATGGCATCTGATCCCATCACTTCATGGGAAATAGATGGGGAAACAGGGGAAACAGTGTCAGACTTTATTTTTGGGGGCTCCAAAATCACGACAGATGGTGATTGCAGCCATGAAATTAAAAGACACTTACTCCTTGGAAGCAAAGTTATGACCAACCTAGATAGCATATTGAAAAGCAGAAACATTACTGCATAGAACAAAGGTCCATCTAGTCAAGGCTATGGTTTTTCCAGTGGTCATGTATGGATATGAGAGTTGGACTGTGAAGAAAGCTGAGCGCTGAAGAATTGATGCTTTTGAACTGTGGTGTTGGAGAAGACTCTTGAGAGTCCCTTGGATCCAACCAGTCCATCCTAAAGGAGATGAGTCCTGGGTGTTCATTGGAAGGACTGATGTTGAAGCTTAAACTCCAATATTTTGGCCACCTGATGCAAAGNACTTCATGGGAAAAAGATGGAGAAACAGGGGAAACAGTGTCAGACTTTATTTTTGGGGGCTCCAAAATCACGACAGATGGTGATTGCAGCCATGAAATTAAAAGACACTTACTCCTTGGAAGCAAAGTTATGACCAACCTAGATAGCATATTGAAAAGCAGAAACATTACTGCATAGAACAAAGGTCCATCTAGTCAAGGCTATGGTTTTTCCAGTGGTCATGTATGGATATGAGAGTTGGACTGTGAAGAAAGCTGAGCGCTGAAGAATTGATGCTTTTGAACTGTGGTGTTGGAGAAGACTCTTGAGAGTCCCTTGGATCCAACCAGTCCATCCTAAAGGAGATGAGTCCTGGGTGTTCATTGGAAGGACTGATGTTGAAGCTTAAACTCCAATATTTTGGCCACCTGATGCAAAGAGCTGACTCATTGGAAAAGACCCTAATCCTGGAAAGGATTGGGGGCAGGAGGAGAAGGGGATGACAGAGGATGAGATGGCTGGATGGCATCACCGACTCAATGGACATGGGTTTGGGTAGACTCTGGGAGTTGGTGATGGATAGGGAGGCCTGGCGTGCTGCGATTCATGGGGTCACAAAGAGTTGGACATGACTGAGTGACTGAACTGAACTGAACTGAATAACCATACCAAGAACCTACTCTTAAGGAGATACAAAAGAAAGGCATCCTTCTTCCAGTTTGTTTTTTTTTCCCCTCAAGGAGATATAGATAAGAATTGTCAGTCAGTATCTGTTATTGGGGAACAATTAAATATACTAATTTATCCATACATTGAAATACTGTAGTGTGAATTTCTTTTTTTTTAATGCAGTAAGTCTATGTATACAAACATAGTCTTCTACAATTTTTGTTGAGTGATGATAATATCAGGTTTCAGAATGTGACTTGAAAGATGACATTTAGGTAGGAATGATATCATCATATTATTGGACTCATTTTCTTTGTGATGTATTTTTATGTTAGGTGTAATTTGATATTTTGCTTAAGTTTTGCATGTGTATTCTGAAACCAATTTGGTCTTGTATCAGTTAGCTTTGTATAACAGAGAGTTCCAAAGCAACTCCAAAAACATACAAGCTTAAAGCAGTGGTTTCGTTGACTGGATAATTCTTCTTCCCTCACTGTGCACATTCTGCCCCTATTTTGTTATTGATCAAGGAGATCTAAGGTGGAATCAAGAAAGTTCCTCTTGGGAAAAGCATTCCTATACTTTAGAGCTGTTCCTCTTCAGTGATACATCTGTGCTTTATTTAATTATGATTAATATCAGGCCAAGCACGTAGTAGTTGCTTAAGAATATTTGTTAAAGTTAAAAATAATGCTTAACTTTTGTGGACTGCTTCTGTATGCTGGGCATTATTTTAAGTGCTTTCTATGCAGTAATTAATTTAACAAATAAATGAATATTTTGAAAGATGACAGAAGAAAATGCGTCTGAATTGACAGACATCAATTTGATCCATATTTTATTGACATTTCTGAACATGCTCAAACTCATTTTTGAATTTAGTAGGAAATATTTACTAAATGCAGGTACTCACCATAATAAAAATTTCACTCTCAGTTTCTGTGCTTGGAGCAGGTGTTTAAATAATGTTTCCAGGGATCTGACGAATCAGAAAATAAATTTCCAGTTCTCTTTTTATCATGTTTGATAGAGTGGTTGGATGTTTGGACATTTGGAAGTTGTTATTATAAACCAAAATTATTAGTCTTATTAGTATTTTCTTACATATGCTTGAGAATGAGTATTATAGTTTTAAACCACAAAATCTTGTGTAATAATAAACTCTGGGTGGACTGTTTTGTGACGCATCATACTATTTTCCCTGAGTCCTCATTTGCAGGGAGAAAATGACTGTCCTGAATACTATAAAAGTGACTAATATGCATTAATAAACAACATGGCAGTGCTTTATATATCATTGTGCTAGTTCAGGGCCTTTAACTTAGGATCTCAGTAAGTGAGCATTGAATTCAATAATTTGGAAACAGGCAAAAAATTCATTCATATTCTCATCAATAAACATTTCCACTATTAGCATTTATGGGTATTTTATTCTGGATTTCTTGCTCCCAAAGGTAATGAAGATGTTTCCATGGGTTATTATTCTAATCTTTGTAACCATCATTTCAACATTTTTTAAAAATGAAAATGTCTTCCTGTCTTTTTTTCTCATTATAACAGGAAATAAATAAGAAATTCAAACCTTTAGAAATGCATTAAGTGCAAATGAAAATTCTTTATAACTTCACTTCTCAGAGAGAACATGTTTAACAGTTTTATCCATTATTTGAAAGCCTACTTATAATTCCAGTTAGTGTGTTTACTTACCTAAGTAGTTTACTTAGGTTTTATTATTCAATATATGGTTTTTCTTCTAATTTTTGCTATAAAATGATACTCTAATGAATATCTTTGCACATAAAGCTTTTCCTATTTTTATTTCTTTAAAGAATCATATATAATAAGATTAAATCATGGAAATGGTAAAGTTACTATAAAAATATCAAAACTTGCAAAATTTATTTTGGAATTACTGGGTCAAAAGCTGTGAATGAACTTAAGGCCTTTGAAGAACACTTTCAAATTGCTTTCAAAATGGTTGTGCCAATTTACATCATCAGTGATACTGAAATGTTGAAACCTGGTATAAAAGTACCAGGTTAACATATATATTACCATAAGTAAAATAAGGACTTCCCTAGAGGCTCAGCTGGTAAAGAATCCACTTGCTCATGCAGGAGACACAAGAGACCTCGGGTTCAATTCCTGGGTCTGAAAGATTCCCTGGAGAAGGAAATGGCAATCCACTCCAGTATTCTTTCCTAGAGAATCCCACGGATAGAGGAGCCTGACAGGCTACAATCCACAGGGTCACAAAGAGTTGGATATGACTGAGCGTGCATACACATACATACATACATACATGTAAAATAGCCAGTGGGAATTTGCTGTATGACACAGGAAGCTCAACTGGGTACTCTGTGACAACCTACATGGGCGGGATGATGTGGGAGGTGGGAGGGAGGTTCAGGAGGGAGGAGACATATGTGTACCCATGGCTGATTCATGTTCATGTATGGCAGAAACCAACACAACATAGTAAAGCAATTACCCTCCAATTAGAAATAATTTAAAAAATATATAAATAATAACAACACAAAATAATGTGAAGTGTTAGTCGCTCAGCCGTGCCTGATGCTTTGCGACCCCATGGACTGAAGCCCACCAGGCTCCCCTGTCCATGGGATTTTCCAGGCAAGGATACTGGAATGGGCTGCCGTTTCCTTCTCCAGGGGATCTTTCTAACCCAGGAATCGAACTTGGGTCTCCTGCACTGCCAGATTCTTTACCAACTGAGCCAGGAGGGAAGTTAAGTGATAGGATTGAACATAAATTGAATAGAATTGAACATAAATAGAATAGAATTGACCATAAAAAGAATTAAAAAAAATACCGGATTCACAACATGGTGTCTGTAGAGAATATTATTCAGCAAAGCACTTGCTAATTTCATGAGAAAAATAGCACTTTCCTACGGTTTTATTTATTTATTTGGGCTTCCCTGGTGGCTCAGACAGTAAAGCGTCTGTCTGCAATGCAGGAGACCCGGGTTCGATCCCTGGGTTGGGAGGATCCCCTGGAGAAGGCAATGGCACTCCACTCCAGCACTCTTGCCTGGAAAATCCCATGGACGGAGTAGCCTGGTAAGCTAAAGTCCATGTGGTCGCAAAGAGCTGGACATGACTGAGTGACTTCACTTTCACTGTCATGGTTTTATTTTGTATTTCTTTAATTTCTATTGGAATGTTTCTTCATGTTTGTTTATTTGTTGTATCTTCTTTTGGGGATTGTTTATATATTAAGTTATCAGAGTTGTGGGTTTTTCCTTGTTGTATATATGAACCCTATATGTTGTAACAAAAACAATAGTTTGTCTGCTGTATAAGTTAAATTTGTTCTCAGTTCAGTTCAGTTCAGTTGCTCAGTCGTGTCCGACTCTTTGTGACCCCATGGACCACAGCACACCAGGCCTGCCTGTCCATCACCAACTCCCGGAGTTCACTCAAGCTCACGTCCATTGAGTCGGCGATGCCATCCAACCATCTCATCCTCTGTCATCCCCTTCTCCTCCTGCCTTCAATCTTTCCCAGCATCAGGATCTTTTCTAATGAGTCAGTTCTTCACATCAGGTGGCCAAAGGATTGGAGTTTCAGCTTCAGCATCAGTCCTACCAGTGAATATTCAGGACTGATTTCCTTTAGAATTGACTGGTGTGATCTCCTTGTAGTCCAAGGGACTCTCAAGAGTCTTCTCCAACACCACAGTTCAAAAGCATCAATTCTTTGGCATTCAGCTTTCTTTCTAGTCCAACTCTTATATCTATACACTCATACCAATTGTTACGAATTGGTCCCCAAATTAGACAGGGTCTAATTCTGAGTAATTTATTTGAATCTAAGCATGTGTGCCTTTTGTTTACTTATGTATTTAATAATTTTAACTACTTAATTTTACAGTTGACTTAGGATATATTTATTGAGAATCCACATGTATCAAGCCCAGTAACTTACTAATAACATCTCTTTTATACATTTTTTGATATTCTTACTTGCTTACTCTTTCAGATGAATTTTAAAGTGTCCTCTACAATCCTGTTGAAACTTTAAATGCAAATATAAATTTTGATATTTTTACAATGATTTTACCATTCTTATTACTTATCTTATTCTGTAAATATTTGTTACTTTCATGATATGCATATTTCTCATGGAAAATTTCTCTTTAAAATTTTTGCTGTTTCTACCTCAAACTACCACACAATTGGACTCATCTCACATGCTAGTAACGTAATGCTCAAAATTCTCCAAGCCAGGCTTCAGCAATATGTGAACCATGAACTTCCAGATGTTCAAGCTGGTTTTAGAAAAGGCAGAGGAACCAGAGATCAAATTGCCAACATCCGCTGGATCATGGAAAAAGCAAGAGAGTTCCAGAAAAACATCTATTTCTGCTTTACTGACTACGCCAAAGCCTTTGACTGTGTGGATCACAATAAACTGTGGAAAATTCTGAAAGAGATGGGAGTACCAGACCACCTGACCTGCCTCTTGAGAAACCTATATGAAGGTCAGGAAGCAACAGTTAGAACTGGACATGGAACAACAGACTGGTTCCAAATAGGAAAAAAGAGTATATCAAGGCTGTATACCGTCATCCTGCTTATTTAGCTTCTATGCAGAGTACATCGTGAGAAACTCTGGGCTGGAAGAAACACAAACTAGAATCAAGATTGCCGGGAGAAATATCAATAACCTCAGATATGCAGATGACACCACCCTTATGGCAGAAAGTGAAGAGGAACTAAAAAGCCTCTTGATGAAAGTGAAAGAGGAGAGTGAAAAAGTTGGCTTAAAGCTCAACATTCAGAAAATGAAGATCGTGGTATCTGATCCCATCACTCCATGGGAAATAGATGAGGAAACAGTGGAAACAGTTTCAGACTATATTTTTGGGCTCCAAAATCACTGCAGATGGTAACTGCAGCCATGAAATTAAAAGATGCTTACTCTTTGGAAGAAAAATTATGACCCACCTAGATAGCATATTGAAAAGCAGAGACATTACTTTGCCACAAAGGTCCATCTAGTCAAGGCTATGGTTTTTCCAGTGGTCATGTATGGATGTGAGAGTTGGACTGTGAAGAAAGCTGAGGGCCAAAGAATTGATGCTTTTGAGCCGTGGTGTTGGAGAGGACTCCTGAGAGTCCCTTGGCCTGGAAGGAGATCTAACTAGTCCATTCTAAAGGAGATCAGCCCTGGGTGTTCTTTGGAAGAAATTATGCTAAAGCTGAAACTCCAGTACTTTGCCCACCTCATGGAAAGAGATGACTCAAAAGACTCTGATCCTGGGAGAGATTGAGGGCAGGAGAAGAAGAGGATGACAGAGGACGAGATGGTTGGATGGCATCAACGACTTGATGGACTTGAGTTTTAGTGAACTCTGGGAGTTGATGATGGACAAGGAGGCCTGCTGTGCTGCAATTCACGGGGTTGCAAAGTCAGAGATGACTGAGTGACTGAACTGAACTGAATACCCTGAACCTACTCATCACCTCCACTGTATGATATAATCATAAGGGATTAGAACCAGACATGGAAAGACTAACTGGTTCTAATATGGGAAAGAAATCCATCCAACAAGGATGTCTTATATTGTCACCCTGATTATTTAACTTGTATACAGAGCTGCTGCTGGTGCTGCTAAGTTGCTTCAGTCATGTCCGACTATGTGAGACCCCATAGATGGCAGCCCACCAGGCTCCCTCATCCCTGGGATTCTCTAAGCAAGAACACTGGAGTGGGTTGCCATTTCTTTCTCCAATTCATGAAAGTAA
This sequence comes from Oreotragus oreotragus, assembly GCA_006410675.1. Taxonomy (NCBI): domain Eukaryota; kingdom Metazoa; phylum Chordata; class Mammalia; order Artiodactyla; family Bovidae; genus Oreotragus; species Oreotragus oreotragus. The sequence goes on along the minus strand of SJYX01023871.1, from coordinate 592,916 downwards.
AAAGTGAAAGTGAAGTCACCAAGTCGTGTCAGACTCCTAGCGACCCCATGGACTGCAGCTCATCAGGTTCCCCATTCCATGGGATTTTCCAGGCAAGAGTACTGGAGTGGTGTGCCATTGCCTTCTCTTTGTATACAGAGTATGTCATGCAAAATGCCAAGTTGAATAAATGATAAGTTAGAATCAAGATTGCCAGAAATGTAAAGAATAGACTTTTGTATTCTGTGAGAGAAGGCATGGGTAGGATGATTTGGGAGAACAGCACTGAAGCCTGTATATTACCATATGTGAAATAGATCACCAGTCCAGGTTCGATGCATGAGAAGAGCACTTAGGACTGGTGCACTGGGACGACCCTGAGGGATGGGATGGGGAGGGAAGGGGGAGGAGGGTTCAGGGTGGGAAACACAGGTACACCCATGGCTGATTCACATCAGTGATGTCAGTGTATGGAAAAAACCACTATAATATTTTAAAGTAATTAGCCTCCAATTAAAATAAATTTTTATTTTTATTTTTATTTTTATTTAATTTTATTTTTTTTAAACTTTTTTTTTGTATTTATTTATTTTTTTACACGAACTCCCAAACATGAACCCCCCTCCCACCTCCCCATTTAATCCATTTTGAGTTTATTTTTGTGTGTGGAGTTAGAAAGTGATCTAGTTTCATTCTTTTACAAAAATATTTCCATATTGACTATGTATATGAATTTTTATATCTAACCCAAAGCAAAGATATGTTAATAAAAAGAGAAAATTTCCAGGAAAAATATCAACAAACTCAGATGTGAAGATAATAACACTCTAATGGCAGAAAGTGAAGAGGAATTAAAGAGCCTCCTCATGAGGGTGAAAGAGGATGGTAAGAAAAAACTGGCTTGAATTTCAACATTAAAAAACTAAGATCATGGAATCTGGTTTCATCACTTTATGTGAAATAGTATGTGAAAAGTAGAAGCAGTGACAGATTTTATTTTCTTGGGCTCCCAAATCACTGCAGACAGTGACTGCAGCCAGGAAATTAAAAACAAACAAACAAACACACGCTTTCTCCTTGGAAGTAACACTATGGCAAATATGGACAGTGTATTAAAAAAGCAAAGATAATCACTTTGCCAACAAAGGTCCTTATAATCAAAGCTATGGTTTTTCCAGGAGTCATATACAGTTGTAAGAGTTGGAAGATAAAGAAGGCTGAGCACAAACCTTGATACAATGAATTTTGATGCTGGAGAAGACTCTTGAGAGTCCCTTGGACACCAAGGAGATCCAACAGGTCAATCCTAAAGGATATCCACCCTGAATGTTCATTGGAAGGACAGATGCTGAAGCTGAAGCTCCAATAGTTTGGCTACCCAATGTGAAGAGCCAACTCACTGGAAAAGACCCTGATGTTGAGAAGGATTGAAGGCAAAAGGAGAAGGGGGCAGCAGAGGATGAAGTGGTTAGATAGCATCACTGACAATGGACGTGAGTCTGTGCAAACTCCAGGAGATGATGAAGGAGAGGGGAGCCTGGAGTGCTTCAATCCATGGGGTCACAAGGAGTTGGATATAATTTAGAGACTGAACAACAACAAATACACCTTTTTTTTTTTTCAAATACACCCTTTAAATAGCACAAAAGTCAGACTCATTTAACTCAATTAATGTCCTATAAATATCAATTAAATATTAAAGCAGAATATAGTTTCTTCACAACTGCACAAGGAACATTCTCTAGGATATACTACACCTTGGGCCACAAACCAAGCTTTGAAAATCTTAAAAAAATTGAAATTGTATCAGGCATCTTTGCTGATGCAAATGTTATAAGACTTGAAATCAATCACAGGGGAAAAAAATGTTAAAACACACAAACATACTGAGGCTAAACAGTGCACTGCTAAATAACCAAGTCATAACTATGGAAATTAAAGAGGAAATAAATAGACATTTAGAAAAAAATAACAATGGAAACATGATCACCCAACACCTATGAGACACAGCAAAAGCAGGTGTGAGAGGAAGCTTATAACATTCAATCTCACCTCAGAAAACAAAACAAAACAAAACAAAATCTCAAGTAAACAATCTAATCTAAAGCATCTAGAGAAGGAAGAACAAAGAAATCTGGTCAGTAGAAGGAAAGAATCATAAAGATAAGAGCATAAATAAATAAAATTGAAGAAATCAATAGCGAATATCAATAAAAGTAAAATGGTTCCTTGAGAAGATAAACAAAATTAATAAACCTTTAGCTGGACTCCTAAGGGAAAAAAAAATGGAGAGGACTCAAATTAATAAAATTAGAAATAAAAATGGAGAAATCGCAACTAACATAAGAGATTATTACAACCAAGTATATGCCAATAAAATGGACAACCTGGAAAAAATATATGTATTCTTGGAAAGGTAAAACCTTCCAAGACAGAACCAAGAAAAATTAGAAAATATAAACAAACCAATCACAAGTAATGAAGTCAATGAAAAAATCTCCAGGATCAGATGACTTCATAGGGGGATTCTATCAAACAGGCAGTGATAAGCTAACACCTATTCTTCTAACACTTAAAAAAAAAAAAAAAAAGCAGAGGGAGGAACACTCCCAAATCTGTTCTATAAGGCCACCATCATGCTAATAGCAAAACGTGACAAAAATATCTCAAAAAAGAAATTTATAGACCAGTATCACTAATGAACACAGTTGCCAAAATCCTCAACACAACAGTAGCATATAGAATCCAGCAATACAATGAAAGAACCATACACTATGATCATGTGAGTTTTATCCCAGGAATGTAAGGATTCTTCAGTATACAGAAATTAATCAATGTGATACACCAAATTAAAAATTAAATAACATACAATTTCAACAGATGCAGAAAATTTTTGACAAAATTCAACAACCAATTATGATTAAAACTCCCCAGAAATTTCACATAGAAGGAACCTACATCATTATCAGTTCAGTTCAGTCACCCAGTTGTGTTGGAATCTGCGACCCAATGGACTGCAGCACACAAATCTTCTTGGTCCATCACCAACTTCCAGAGCTTACTCAAACTCATGTCCAATGAGTTGGTGATGCCATCCAACCACCTCATCCTCTTTTGTCCCCTTCTCTTCCTGCCATCAATCTTTCCCAGCATCAGGGTCTTTTCCAGTGAGTCAGTTCTTCACGTCATGTGACCAAACTATTGGAGTTTCAGCTTCAGCATCAGTCCTTCCAATGAATACTCAGGACTGATTTCCTTTAGGATGGACACTCCCAAAGGTAATGAAGATGTTTCCATGGGTTATTATTCTAATCTTTGTAACCATCATTTCAACATTTTTTAAAAATGAAAATGTCTTCCTGTCTTTTTTTCTCATTATAACAGGAAATAAATAAGAAATTCAAACCTTTAGAAATGCATTAAGTGCAAATGAAAATTCTTTATAACTTCACTTCTCAGAGAGAACATGTTTAACAGTTTTATCCATTATTTGAAAGCCTACTTATAATTCCAGTTAGTGTGTTTACTTACCTAAGTAGTTTACTTAGGTTTTATTATTCAATATATGGTTTTTCTTCTAATTTTTGCTATAAAATGATACTCTAATGAATATCTTTGCACATAAAGCTTTTCCTATTTTTATTTCTTTAAAGAATCATATATAATAAGATTAAATCATGGAAATGGTAAAGTTACTATAAAAATATCAAAACTTGCAAAATTTATTTTGGAATTACTGGGTCAAAAGCTGTGAATGAACTTAAGGCCTTTGAAGAACACTTTCAAATTGCTTTCAAAATGGTTGTGCCAATTTACATCATCAGTGATACTGAAATGTTGAAACCTGGTATAAAAGTACCAGGTTAACATATATATTACCATAAGTAAAATAAGGACTTCCCTAGAGGCTCAGCTGGTAAAGAATCCACTTGCTCATGCAGGAGACACAAGAGACCTCGGGTTCAATTCCTGGGTCTGAAAGATTACCTGGAGAAGGAAATGGCAATCCACTCCAGTATTCTTTCCTAGAGAATCCCACGGATAGAGGAGCCTGACAGGCTACAATCCACAGGGTCACAAAGAGTTGGATATGACTGAGCGTGCATACACATACATACACACATATATGTAAAATAGCCAGTGGGAATTTGCTGTATGACACAGGGAGCTCAACTGGGTACTCTGTGACAACCTACATGGGCGGGATGATGTGGGAGGTGGGAGGGAGGTTCAGGAGGGAGGAGACATATGTGTACCCATGGCTGATTCATGTTCATGTATGGCAGAAACCAACACAACATAGTAAAGCAATTACCCTCCAATTAGAAATAATTTAAAAAATATATAAATAATAACAACACAAAATAATGTGAAGTGTTAGTCGCTCAGCCGTGCCTGATGCTTTGCGACCCCATGGACTGAAGCCCACCAGGCTCCCCTGTCCATGGGATTTTCCAGGCAAGGATACTGGAATGGGCTGCCGTTTCCTTCTCCAGGGGATCTTTCTAACCCAGGAATCGAACTTGGGTCTCCTGCACTGCCAGATTCTTTACCAACTGAGCCAGGAGGGAAGTTAAGTGATAGGATTGAACATAAATTGAATAGAATTGAACATAAATAGAATAGAATTGACCATAAAAAGAATTAAAAAAAATACCGGATTCACAACATGGTGTCTGTAGAGAATATTATTCAGCAAAGCACTTGCTAATTTCATGAGAAAAATAGCACTTTCCTACGGTTTTATTTATTTATTTGGGCTTCCCTGGTGGCTCAGACAGTAAAGCGTCTGTCTGCAATGCAGGAGACCCGGGTTCGATCCCTGGGTTGGGAGGATCCCCTGGAGAAGGCAATGGCACTCCACTCCAGCACTCTTGCCTGGAAAATCCCATGGACGGAGTAGCCTGGTAAGCTAAAGTCCATGTGGTCGCAAAGAGCTGGACATGACTGAGTGACTTCACTTTCACTGTCATGGTTTTATTTTGTATTTCTTTAATTTCTATTGGAATGTTTCTTCATGTTTGTTTATTTGTTGTATCTTCTTTTGGGGATTGTTTATATATTAAGTTATCAGAGTTGTGGGTTTTTCCTTGTTGTATATATGAACCCTATATGTTGTAACAAAAACAATAGTTTGTCTGCTGTATAAGTTAAATTTGTTCTCAGTTCAGTTCAGTTCAGTTGCTCAGTCGTGTCCGACTCTTTGTGACCCCATGGACCACAGCACACCAGGCCTGCCTGTCCATCACCAACTCCCGGAGTTCACTCAAGCTCACGTCCATTGAGTCGGNGCTGTATAAGTTAAATTTGTTCTCAGTTCAGTTCAGTTCAGTTGCTCAGTCGTGTCCGACTCTTTGTGACCCCATGGACCACAGCACACCAGGCCTGCCTGTCCATCACGAACTCCCGGAGTTTACTCAAGCTCACGTCCATTGAGTCGGTGATGCCATCCAACCATCTCATCCTCTGTCGTCCCCTTCTCCTCCTGCCTTCAATCTTTCCCAGCATCAGGGTCTTTTCTAATGAGTCAGTTCTTCACATCAGGTGGCCAAAGGATTGGAGTTTCAGCTTCAGCATCAGTCCTACCAGTGAATATTCAGGACTGATTTCCTTTAGAATTGACTGGTGTGATCTCCTTGTAGTCCAAGGGACTCTCAAGAGTCTTCTCCAACACTACAGTTCAAAAGCATCAATTCTTTGGCATTCAGCTTTCTTTCTAGTCCAACTCTTATATCTATACACTCATACCAATTGTTACGAATTGGTCCCCAAATTAGACAGGGTCTAATTCTGAGTAATTTATTTGAATCTAAGCATGTGTGCCTTTTGTTTACTTATGTATTTAATAATTTTAACTACTTAATTTTACAGTTGACTTAGGATATATTTATTGAGAATCCACATGTATCAAGCCCAGTAACTTACTAATAACATCTCTTTTATACATTTTTTGATATTCTTACTTGCTTACTCTTTCAGATGAATTTTAAAGTGTCCTCTACAATCCTGTTGAAACTTTAAATGCAAATATAAATTTTGATATTTTTACAATGATTTTACCATTCTCATTACTTATCTTATTCTGTAAATATTTGTTACTTTCATGATATGCATATTTCTCATGGAAAATTTCTCTTTAAAATTTTTGCTGTTTCTACCTCAAACTACCACACAATTGGACTCATCTCACATGCTAGTAACGTAATGCTCAAAATTCTCCAAGCCAGGCTTCAGAGAGGATGAGATGGCTGGATGGCATCACCAACTCGATGGACAGGAGTTTGAGTGAACTCCAGGAGTTGGTGATGGGTAGTGAGGCCTGGTGTGCTGCGATTCATGAGGTCACAAAGAGTCGGACACGACTGAGCGACTGAACTGAACTGAACTGATAGTAAATAATATATACTTAAAAATTATATTATCTAAATGGACTACTATATAGAAATACTATTGACTTAAATATTTATATTTGGCCATTTTTCTAAACTCTTTTCTTAGTTCTTCTAGATTTTAAAATTCTTTACTTAAATATTATCTTCAAATAGTTATAATTTTATAATTTCTTTGTAGCATTCATAACTTTTATTTTGTCATATAAATAGTATGAAATACAAGTAGTAGAAAGTATCATTATTTGTGCTTAATTTTACTGTTATACCTGTAGAATTTATTTATTGACTGTGAGGCTGGTTATTGGCTTGATTTTAAAAATAGCTTCTGTTTATTGGGTACGTATCATGTACCTGGAAATGTGTTATATATGCATGAGCTTTAGCGGTGTTATTTGACCCTGGGTCTATTTAATTTCAGAGTTTTTCCTCTTCTTTGTCCTATTTTAAAGCTAAGATCAGGAATGGAAGTTAATTCCATCAACTCCTTTTTTGGCATCTGGGTGTTTTATTTAGTGATGTAATGATGTTAAGAATGAATATTTGATCCTTTCTATAAAATGCTATCTATTTTATTTGAAAAAGGATTTTAGTAGCTCTCACGTATTTAGATATCAGGGTAAAAAAAAAGATGACAAGTTAAGGCAAATGATTAAATGGAAAATTATCTTATGGATTTTCTTATTTGGCTTTTTATTAGGATATACCTTATTAATAAATTTTTTACCGCTGGGCCATTCTTACTTTCCCTGTTTAAATCTGTTTGGTTACCTTTAGATGATATTTTATTGAATTAAATCTGCTAATATTTTATTTATAATTTCACTTATATTCTTGAGTGAAAATTTCCATCTCCTCTCTTCTTCTCTTTCTTCTCTTTCCTTTTTATCCTCTTTTCCTTAGAAAAAATTTTTTTGTATTATCTTTGTGAAGTTTTGGTATTGCTAAGTAGCTTCAGTCGTGTCTGACTTTGGGTGACCCCACAGACAGCAGCCCACCAGGCTCCCCTGTCCCTGGGATTCTCCTGTCAAGAACACTGGAGTGGGATGCCATTTCCTTCTCCAGTGCGTGAAAGTGAAAAGTGAAAGTGAAGTCGCTCAGTCGTATCCGACTCTTCGCAACCACATGAACTGCAGCCTACCAGGCTCCTCTGTCCATGGGATTTTCCAGGGAAGAGTACTGGAGCGGGGTGCCATCACCCATATTTGTTTTTCTAGAACCGATTAGGTTCTTTTCCATTTCTTCTTTATGTTCTGGAGCTAGGTCCATTTATTTACTACAACATACTCTGCTCCTAAAATTTTGCAAGTCTTTGCTTGTAAAAGAATGTAATCTGGGAGTACAAGCATTCCTGTACATAAGACAAGAAATTAAGTGTGGGAAGACAGTGTATATATATATTTATTCCTCGCAAATGTCTACCCTTCTTTATAAGTTAATTTCCCTTCTCAAATAAGAATAATAACAAGGACCTCTGTACTTTGAGATTAATCCATATTTTAAACTGGAATTTTCCTGCTGTAATAATTACATTTGCTGGTCCATCAGTTCAGACTTGATGATCTGTTGACATTAGTGGTCCCCGAAAAACTTCTTGATGGCTTATTATTATGTTTCTGCTCCGCCCAGGCAACAAACCCACTTATTTTCTTCTTTGTTGTCCTCTTGCTGAGAGCATTTCATTGTCATGACTATCAGGGCTTCCCCAAAGGGCACGCTGTCATTCTCTTTCTCCTTTGAGAGAAAGTATGGTGCAGTCCCGAGAGCTGGGGCCACTCTGGAGCAGCCACTCTGCTTAACAATTGCCTTTTCTAAGTCTCATCTTTGTCACCTATAAAGTGGGAGCATCAATACAACTTAAGCCATTGGTTTCATGAGAAAATGCTTTTAAAATGCTGAACATAGATTCTGACACACTGTAAACACTTAATAAATGGCAGCTCTTCTTAGTTGATTCTTGGTATTTACTGCTGCTTTTGTTATTACACCAACAATGTCAAAATATATTCAACATGTAAAAAATATAAAATGAATAACATTTTTATTTTAAAAATCTGCTTTTTTTGAGATGTAATTTACCTACAATAAAATGCTTCCATAAATGTTGACCAGTGCATGCACAGTTGAATACAGAACATTTCCACTGCCCAGATGATTCCATCATCTTTTCCTAATCAGTCCCCATCTCCCAGCTCCAGCTCTAGGCAGCCACTGATCCACTTTGTATCATTATAGATTAAATTTGTCTTTTGTAGTGTTTTATGAGAATGAAATTATGCTGTAGGAACTCCTTTGCATTCTTTTTTTCACACTCAGCATGTTGTTTTAGAGATTCAACTACACTGTTGAACGGAGCAGTTTTGTAAAAAAAATTGCAATCAGTTTTTTCCCAATTTTTGGGTATTATGAATAAAGCTGCTATAAACATTCATATAACAGTTTTATAAATATCTTTTTATTTTACTAATTTTTATTGGAGCATAGTTGATTAACAATGTTGTGTTAGTTTCAAGTGCACAGGTATCTTTTCTGTTTCTTTTCACTGATCTATATGTCTTTTTTAAAAAATGCCAAACCATTCTGTTTTGATTGAGTCGGACACAACTGAAGCGACTTAGCAGCAGCAGCAGCAGCAGCATTATATTAAGTCTTTAAACCATGTAGTGTGGGTTCTTTGTTTTTCTTTTTCAAAATTGCTTTGACTATTTTAGGTTCTTTACACTTCCATATACATTTTAGAATCAGCCTGTCAATTCCTACAGTAAAGTCTGCTGGGATTTTGATTGGTATTATGAAGAATCTATAGACTAATTTCGGAGAAGGCAATGGCACCCCACTCCAGTACTCTTGCCTGGAAAATCCCATGGACGGAGGAGCCTGGCAGGCTGCAGTCCATGGAGTTGCTAGAGTCGGACACGACTGAGCGACTTCACTTTCACTTTTCACTTTCATGCATTGGAGAAGGAAATGGCAACCCACTCCAGTGTTCTTGCCTGGAGAGTCCCAGAGATGGGGAAGCCTGGTGGGCTGCCATCTATGGGGTCGTACAGAGTCGGACACGACTGAAGTGACTTAGCATAGACTAATTTGGTGATAATTGACATCATATTGATACAGATGATATGTCTCCATTTATTTAGGTTTCTTTTTTCAGCAATGTTTTGTTGTTTTCAGTATGAGGCTTTGCATACGTTAAAAAAGTTGTCCTAAAAAATTTTTTTTCCTAAGTATTTAATGTGTTTTTTATTCTATTATAGGTTATTTTTTTAAACTTCAATTTCTAATTGCTTATTTCTTAAATTTAGGAATACAGTTTATTTTCGAGTCTTGCCCTTCTTTTACACTGTCATTCCTAGTATCTTTTGTCTAGACAGAAGATTTCCTTAGGATTTTCTATGTACATGAGCATATCATGTCCACTAATAAAGACAGTTTTACTTCTTTTTCCCAGTCTGTATGCCTTTTGTTTCCTTTTTTAACCTGTTACATTGGCTAGGACTTCTAGCAAAATGTTGAATAAGAGTGGTAAAAAAGGGAATTCTTGCTTCTGATTTTAGGGAAAAAGTATTCAGTCTTTCAACACTGTGCATTATCACTAGGTTTTTCATGTATCAGTTGATAGTCTGTTCCTAGTTTGCTGAGCGTTTTAAACATGAATGGATTTTGATTTTTGTCAGATGCTTTTTCTGCATTTTGCGAGACAATTGTATTTATCTCTTTTCTGTTAATATTGTGAATTACATTCATTGGTTTTCCAATTTTACACCTTTTATTTCTGGGACGAACTCCATTTGATCATGACATTTTACTCTTTTTACATATTGTCCAATTTGATTTTGCCTGAGATGCCAATTATTTTGTTAAGTTGGGTGCAGATCACTTAGAATTTCATCTATCATTGATGATGTTCAAAGAAATAGTAAGATGCAAAGTATAAGGCAGAAGAGATGTTCCTCTAAAACTAGAGTAAGGGCTTCCCTAATGATCCAGGGGTGAAGAATTGGCCTGCCAATGCAGGGGACACAGGTTCGATCCCTGGTCCAGGAAGAGTCCACATGCTGCAGGGCAACGAAGCCCGTGTGTCACAGCTACAGAGCCCGAGTTCCAGAGCCCACACTCTAAGGCAACAAGAAAGCCCCTGCAGTGAGAAGCTCGTGCACCACTGGAGAGTAGCCCCTGCTCACCACAACTAGAGAAAGCCTGTGTGCAGCAACAAAGACCCAGTAGAGCCAGAAATAAAGAAACAATTCCAAAAAAAAACTCAGGCAGCTCTGTTGGCCTGGACTTGCATTCCAAACAAACAAACAAAAAAACTGAAAAAGCCATCAAAGACAGTGGGTCATGTGTTTTATTGCCATAGTCTTAACTAACTCAAATCCAAAGCTTTCTGTTTTATAGAGAAGTTTTTAGAAATGTGGGCAGCTTCATGGTGAATATAATCTCATAAGACTTTTTCTTCCTTATTTTCTTGTGGAAGTTGTCAGTTTATATTTCTGCTCATGAGCTAGAGAAAGCTTCACAAATGGACTTCAGTTATTCTCCCTGCCTTGAGAGCTGACAAATGCAATAACCTAGATATGTGACCTAGGCTCTACAATCCCATATCAAGGCCTTTCTTCCCAATAGAGCTTAAGTAATGTAAACAACAAAAAAGGGGCATGCGGGAACGGCAATGTACAGAGCAAAGTCCTCAGGAGTAAATCAGTTCTGAGTGATGATCCAAGGGTTATGCTTCTGGTGCTTTTGAGGATTAATCTGCATTGTGCAATCTGAGGCTGTAACTGTAGAATAATCTTTAAGATTGCCATTAAATTTGTCATAGTGGAATCCTTCTCTGGTGAAAAGGTAAAGTTCTCACCAGAGCCTCCAGAGCAAATGTGTCAGGAGCACTTAAAATATATACAATGAGAAAAAGTCTTTTAAAATTGCACTGAACTGTGTGCACCTTTTTTTGTGTGATTATCGTAGTCTTTTCCCAAGGACCTCCAGATCCTTCTATACACAGATTCCCCATGCTGTGTCTGCTTACAGAGAGGGATTGCCATCCCAAATATTGATCCAGAAGGCATCTTGCATTAAGAAATGAGCATGAACACCTTTCTGTAGGAGGCTCAGGAGTTCTGCTCTGGTTTGAAATCTTATTGAAAGCAAGGTCTGCATACTGCTCAGTGACTGGTGCATTGCAGGGCTCGGGAAATGTTTGCTGAGAGCAGGTGTGGACAGGGCCTTCCCTGGTGGTCTGGTGACTAAGAGTGAGTTCCCAGTGCAGGCGGCCTGGGTTCATTCCCGTCAGGGAACTAGATCCCGCATGCCGCAACTAAGAGTTTGCTTGCTGCAACTGAAGATCCTGCACGCCACATCTAGGGCTGAAGATCCCACCTGGGACCTCTAAGACCCGACACAGCCAAATAAATAAAGTATATTTTTAAAAAAGTATGGACATTTCCATGAAACAATGTGTTTGCTAATTTGCTCAGAAACTGTGATGCTGGAAATCATAAAACTCTAGATACAGTCCAGTTTCTGGATTATTGATTTTTAATGGCCGAGGAATATGAACTCTTTATTTTTTAGAACAATTTATTGATTTCTGGTTGTGCTGGATCTTCATTGCTTTGTGAGGGCCTTTCTCTAGTGACAGCCAGCCAGGGCTAACTCTTCTTGGAGGTGCGGGGCTTCTCACTGCAGTCTCTTTGCTTTTTGTGGAGCACAGCCTCTAGGCACGTAGGCTTCCGTAGTTGGGGCTCGTGGGCTCTAGAGCGTGGGCTCAATAGTTGTGCTGCGTGGGCTTTGCTCTGCAGAGTGTGGGATCTTCCCAGACCAGGGAATGAGCCCATGTTTCCTGCATTGGTAGGTGGATTCTTTACTGAGGGAGATGTGGGGATGAGGGACCCAAATGGGTATAGCCAGAAACACAGAGGAAATCCCTGCACTGAGTAATAAGCCAAGCGAGCGTTATGATCCAAATGCCAAATTCATCTATAAATAGGAAATCTATTTTTTTTTCTGGAATATGCAAGCAAATTAAACATCATCCTTTCTGCACAGCCGGATTTCAGAACAGCTGTGTGCACTGCTGCTCAGGTTTCAGTTTGCAGGCCACGCCAACAGGCCAGCTCTATATGTAAGTGGAATAGGAAACCGCCCACATGCCAGAATTCTCTATAGCAACAACATGAGAGTTAGGGATTTGAGTCACGAGGCGTTCTTCTATTCCCCAGTCCTTTCTGGCTACTCACAGATGCTTGAAATACATTTTACAAGGGACAAGGGCTTTGAATCACCAGCTGGAGAAACACTTCCTAGTGGTTACTCCCCATGGCTCTCGTGTCATTTTGGATGTTTTAATCCTAGTCCTTATCACAGTGTACAGACCGGAGTGTGAGTTATATTTCTGTATTCCCAGGATCCAGCACAGTGTCAATCCTAAGATAAGTTGATTCTTAAATATTTGCTGAGTGAATGAAAGTTACACTTAGGTTTTTTTTTTCTTAAGATTTATTTTTGACCGTGCTGGGTCTTTGTTGCTGCGGGGGCTTTTCTCTAGTTGTGGCAGGTGAGGCTCACTCTTCTCTAGTTGTGAGGGGCAGGCTTCTCATTGCAGTGGCTTCTCTTGTGAGGCACACAAGCTTAGTTGCCCTGAGGCCTGTGGGATCTTCCTGGACCTGGGATTGAACCCTTGTTCCCTGCATTGACAGGCGGATTCCTAACCACTAGGTCACTAGGAAAGACTCTACACTTAGGTTTGTTGTTTTTCAGTAGCTAAGTCATATCCGACTCTTTGCGACCCCATGGACTGTAGCACACCAGGCTTCCCTGTCCCTCACTATCTCCTGAACTTTGCTCAAACTCACGTCCATTGAGTCAGTGATGACGTCCAACCATCTCATCCTCTGTCGTCCCCTTCTCCTCTTGCCGTCAATCTTTCCTAGCATCAAGGTCTTTCCCAGTGAGTTGGCTCTTAGCATAAACTTTTGCTGATTCCTGGTTTCTAAATGGTCTGGGTGAGGAAGGGACTCCAGGAGAGGAGGAAGGAACCAGAAGGAGGAAGCTGAGAAGACTCAAGCAAATTTTATCTTCTTGATAATTTTCCTTGCAGCCTACCCCAACTTTGCTGGCTGAGAATGGAGCTGCCTGGATGACAAAGGAAAAAATTTATACTTTTGTTCTTGGGCAAATTGAAAAACAATGGGTCCAAGTCATTATGAATGTTTCCTCTGGTGCCCAAAGAGCATAGCATGCCATCTAGAACTGTAATCCTAGGACAACAGGGAAGTCCTCTCTTGGACATTGAGTCTTAGCATTGTACATTTATTCATTTGTGGGCAGATTTTTTTCTTCTGGTTTTAGGGTTTGATGCTAATGGCTGTTAACGTCACTAACTTAACTGGCAGTTTCCAGGGGGCCAGTTGTGGGGTAATGCTGTCCCTTGCCTGGCAGGCTGGAATTAGTGACACGTCCAAAGCTGACTAGAAATGGCGATCCAGATACATACACCCACACACAAGTGTTATTCAGCCATTAAGAAAAGAGAACTCCTACTATTTACAACATCGTGGATGAACCTTGAAGGCATTATGCTCAATGAAATAAGTCAGACACAGAACGACAGATACTGTATGATCTCACTTATATGTGGAATCTTTAAAAAACAATAAAATTTAGAAAACTTGTGAAGACACTCCAATACTTCTGTCACTTGATACAAAGAACTGACTCATTGGAAAAGACCTTGATCCTAGGAAAGGTTGAAGGCCTAAGATGGGGCAGAAGAGGATGAGATGGTTGAATAGCATCACCAATTCAGTGGACATGAATTTGAGCAAACTCCAGGAGTTAGAGGAGGACAGAGAAGCCTGGCATGCTGTAGTCCATGGGATCACAAAGAGTCGGATACGGCTTAGTGGCTGGTTAACAGCACCACCAAAAGGGACTTCTCTGGTGATCCAGGGGTTAAGACTCCATGCTTCCAATGCAGGGGGTGTGTGGATTCTATCTCTGGTTTGGGACGTAAGATCCCACATGCCTTGTGACCAAAAGAATAAAATCTCTTAAAAAAAAAAGTGGTGAATCCTGAATAGCCAGGAATTGATCCCTCCAGGGAGCGATTGTCAACCAATGGCTGATGGATGTTTTGGGACAAATTCCCCACTCGGTGCCTCTTCAGTGGGATGGCCTGGGAATGTGGGTTTCATACGGTTTCCCAGTTTCCCCATGAGATGCTGGTTGCCCCCAGTGGTAGCTCACTTGCCATCACCCCTTCATTGCTGTCCACCCCTGCCCTCTCTCGCTTTCCAGTCACCTACTGGAGGTAGTACTTCCTGTGACCTCCAGACTCACACTTGAAATGTTGCCAGAGGGTCTGCTTCTGGGAAACCCAAGCAGACAACAGGTTTTGCTCATTCCAGAGTAGACAGGAGGATCTTGCAGTCATCAATTAAGATCTGCTGGATTTGTTGTTTTGCAAAGTTTGGGAGGAGCGTGAGGTGGAGGGGCAGGGATGAGAATATATAGATTTCTGTTGACACTCGATTTCCCGGGCACACTGTGGGCTCGGAGCTCATCAGTGTTGAGAGTTCTTCTCATTTCCTAGTAATTGCCTCACTTGGGAAAACCCTGCTTCAATAGAGTCCTTTATGACCAGCCTATTCATCAGTGTTTGCAAGGCTGATGTTGATGGCCTTACTCGGGAGCTCTTCCTCAGAAAAGCCCAGATGAGAAAAGCCGTTTAGCTCCCATTTCAATTAGGTCCCAAGACCTCTTTGCCCTCGTCCTCGTGTGCTTCATTTTCTGCACGCGGACAGTGTGGCATGTGGCAGAGCATTGAGGGGAGGTGTCGGGGCCGATGCCGCTCTGGTCGGTGTGGTGTGTCACCCTGCCCTGCACAGCTTAGGCAGCACGGGGCATGATAAGACAGCCTGTTGGAGTATTATGAACGTGTCAGGATGACGGATTCACTGTAACAATATTGCCATTGGCAGCGCACGTAACACAACTGTATCTCAACCTGTCATTTTCCATGGTCATGCATTGTGAGGGATCAAGCTATTTTTTTTTTTTTCTTTTGGTTTTGAGTGATGCTGATAATAGTGGTGGTGAGAAAAGCAGAAGTAAGATAATGATTTTGGATAGCCTTGTTTGAGTTAACTGTTGTTGCCAGGAGACAAGGGGCTGTGCGGGGTGTGTGTGTGTGAGACACACAGAGACAGAGACAGAAAGAGAGACCGAGAAAGAGAAGAGGATGTGAAACTGGGAAAGGGTGAAAGGAGAGGGAAGCAAGATTATTATGAAAGCACTTAAGTCCTGGGGTAAAGCCTTTGTTAGGTTATTTAGGAAACTCATGCAACATACAAATTTACCTGTGCTCCCTTTGCAGGGACTGCATGCTCCAACAGAGGGTAGAAAATGGAAAGCTTTTATCTGCAGCCCCTAATGGGTTATCAATTTGGAAAATGATCTTTAGCATCTCATGCTTTTCTCCTTTGCTTTCAACTCTGCTATGACTCCCCCTTCCCCGCCCACTGCCTCACCACTCACCCTGTGACTGCTCATCACTTCTGGGAACTCTCGGATGTAACTCATTGGCAGACTGCTGCTTCTCTGTAGAGGGTAAGCAAAATGAAAAGACAACCCACCCATTGGGAGAAAATATTAGCAAATGATGTGACCTATAGGAATTAGTCTTCCAAATCTACTAATAGTTCATGAGGCTTAACGTCATCAAAACAAACAGCCTAATCAAAAATGGGCAGAAGATCTAAATAAGACATACAGCTTCTCCAAAGAAGACATAGAGATGGCCAAATGGCACTTGAAAAGATGCTCAATGTTGCTAATTATTAGAGAAATGCAAATCAAAACTACAATGCAATACCACCTCATACCAGTCAAATGGCCATCATTAAAAAATTACAAATAATAAATGCTGGAGAGGGTGTGTAGAGAAGGGAACCTTCCTACAGTGTTGTTGGAAATATAAATTGATACAGTATGGAGGTTCCTTAAAAAACTAAAAATAGAACTACCATATGACCCTCCAATCCCACTCCTGGGCATGGTCTGAAAGGATATATGCACGCCAATGTTCATTGCAGCACAGTTTACAATAGCCAAGACATAGAAGCAACCTAAATGGATAAATAAAAGCAACCTAAATGGATAAAGAAGGTGTGGTACAATATATACAGTTCAGTTCAGTTCATTCACTCAGTTGTGTCTGACTCTTTGTGACCCCATGAACCACAGCACGCCAGGCCTCCCTGTCTACCACCAACTCCTGGAGTTCATGCAAACTTGTGTCCATTGAATTGGTGATGCCATCCAACCATCTCATCCTCTGTTGTCCCCTTCTCCTCTCGCCCTCAATCTTTCCCAGCATCAGGGTCTTTTCAAATGAGTCAGCTCTTCACATCAGGTGGCCAAAGTATTGGAGTTTCAGCTTCAACATCAGTCCTTCCAATGAACACCCAGGACTGATCTCCTTTAGGATGGACTGGTTGGATTTCCTTGCAGTCCAAGGGACTCTCAAGAGTCCTCTCCAACACCACAGTTCAAAAGCTTCAATTCTTCTGTGCTCAGCTTTCTTTATAGTCCAGCTCTCACATATAGTCCAACTCTCACATAGTCACGTACATGACTACTGGAAAAACCATAGCCTTGACTAGATGGACCTTTGTTGGTGAAGTAATGTCTCTGCTTTTTTTTTTTT
>SJYX01023871.1:554770-574554 GCA_006410675.1 Oreotragus oreotragus | reverse complement strand
GCAATCTTGATTCCAGCTTGTACTTCTTCCAGCCCAGCATTTAGCATGATGAACTCTGGATATGTTAAACAAGCAGGGTGACAATATACAGCCTTGATATACTCCTTTTCCTATTTGGAACCAGTCTGTTGTTCCATGTCCAGTTCTAACTGTTGCTTCCTGACCTGCATACAGGTTTCTCAAGAGGCAGGTCAGGTGGTCTGGTATTCCCATCTCTTTCAGAATTTTCCACAGTTTATTGTGATCCATACGGTCAAAGGCTTTGACATAGTCAATAGAGCAGAAATAGTACAATGGAATATTATTCAGCCATTAAAAAGAATGAAATAGTTTCATTTGCAGCAATATGCAACATTAGAGACATTACTTCACCAACAAAGGTCCATCTAGTCAAGGCTATGGTTTTTCCAGTAGTCATGTACGTGACTATGTGAGAGTTGGACTATATGTGAGAGTTAGACTATAAAGAAAGCTGAGCACTAGAGATTGTCATGCTGAGTGAAGTTAGCCTGACAGCCGAGGAGAAATATCATATGCCATCACTTATGTGTGGAATCTAAAAAGACATGATACAAAGCAACTTACTTATTAAACAGAAACAGACTCACAGACTTAGAGAATGAACTGAGGGTTGTAGGGGGCATGGAGAATGGGGGGAGGAAGTAGATATGGAGTTTGGATTACCAACAAGGTCCTACTGTACAGCCCAGGGAACTCTCAATGTTAGGTGGTAGCATGGATGGGAAGGGAGTTTGGGGGAGAATGGATACATGTATGTGTATGACTGAGTCCGTTTGCTGTTCTGAGATACCTGAAACTATCTCAATATTGTTAATCAGCTATACACCAATATACAATTAAAAGATTTTTTTTGTTTGTTTTTTATTTTAAAGGCAGGGTGAAAGTATGTGATCAACTTGTGGAGATTCTTCTTATTGGTTGGTGGCAAGGTAACAAGGTGGTATTTTGGGAATTTCAGTTATCAGTTTTTTGAGTCCAACCCATTTGGGGTGTGTGTGTTAGTGGTCAGTATGCAGTTCTACCTGGTGGCAGTTTTAGTATCTGCAAAACAGCTCAAGAATCTGGCTCAGGACATTATCTATTACCTTTGAGGAGGAACTAAATCTCCTTGACTTTGTTTTATAGCTTAATTATTATTCTTTTGTCTTTCTTGAGTATTTTCTTTTGTTCCTGCATTTTCTTACCACTCTGATTCAATTTGCTCTTTGGAACTTTAGGGAAGACTAGGAGGCTAATAATGCTTTTCTGAAAATAAGAGGCAGGCAGGGGACGTGTGGGGGTCTGTTCCTGGGAAGGACCATGCTCCTTCTTGGATTCAGTACCACCTTTGAAGACTGTGCTTCCAGGGATCATCTCTATAGTTTGTTGGTATCACCTTTGTTTTTATATGTGTGTATTAAAACTTTTGCCAAATTTTATTTAAGATAGTTCATACTATTTCCCTGTGACCTGCATCATTTATTTAGCCATGTCCCTATTACTAGACATTTACCACTCCAGTACTTTTGCCTGGAAAATCCCATGGAAGGAGGAGCTTGGTGGGTTGCAGTCCATGGGGTCGCTAAGACTTGGACATGACTGAGTGACTTCACTTTCACTTTTCACTTTCATGCATTGGAGGAGGAAATGGCAACCCACTCCAGTGTTCTTGCCTGGAGAATCCCAGGGACGGCAGAGCCTGGTGGGCTGCCGTCTATGGGTCGCACAGAGTCGGACACGACTGAAGCAACTTAGCAGCAGCAGCAGTAGACATTTAGTTTATTTTCATGTTTTCTCACTAGAAATGTTACCAAAATGAACATCTTTGTGCATAAAGTTTTCTTTCCCCCATATTTAGGATGATTGCAGTAGAGTATGTTCTCAGAATTGGAGTATAATTAATAACTTAATTTTCAAAAGAATCTTACATTCTCATCAGGAATATATAAAGACTACATTTAACCAGGTCTTAATCAGCACTGGGTATTCTCATCTTTGCTTTATTCTCACTAGAAATGTTACCAAAATGAACATCTTTGTGCATAAAGTTTTCTTTCCCCCATATTTAGGATGATTGCAGTAGAGTTATTCTGAGAATTGGAGTATAATTAATAACTTAATTTTCAAAAGAATCTTACAGTCTCATCAGGAATATATAAAGACTACATTTAACCAGGTCTTAATCAGCACTGGGTATTCTCATCTTTGGTTTTTTTAATTATTAAAAAATTTTACTTATTTATTTATTTTAGTTTACTTTTTATTATTTTATTTTATTATTGGAGTATAATTGCTTCCTTTCATTTTTAAAAAGGAAGCAATCCTGTTTAATAATTCTGCCTCTCCAAAATCACTGCAGATGGTGATTGCATCCATGTAATTAAAAGACGCTTACTCCTTGGAAGAAAAGTTATGACCAACCTAGATAGCATATTCAAAAGCAGAGACATTACTTTGCCGACTAAGGTCCGTCTAGTCAAGGCTATGGTTTTTCCTGTGGTCACATATAGATGTGAGAGTTGGACTGTGAAGAAAGCTGAGTGCCGAAGAATTGATGCTTTTGAAGTGTGGTGTTGGAGAAGACTCTTGAGAGTCCCTTGGACTGCAAGGAGATCCAACCAATCCATTCTGAAGGAGATCAGCCCTGGGATGTCTTTGGAAGGACTGATGCTAAAGCTGAAACTCCAGTACTTTGGCCACCTCATACGAAGAGTTGACTCATTGGAAAAGACTCTNCTGAACACCAAAGAATTGATGCTTTTGAACTGTGGTGTTGGAGAAGACTCTTGAGAGTCCTTGAACTGCAAGGAGATCCAACCAGTCCATTCTAAAGGAGATCAGCCCTGGGTGTTCTTTGGAAGGAATGATGCTAAAGCTGAAACTCCAGTACTTTGACCACCTCATGCGAAGAGTTGACTCATTGGAAAAGACTCTGATGCTGGGAGGGATTGGGGGCAGGAGGAGAAGGGAATGACAGAGGATGAGATGGCTGGATGGCATCATGGACTCGATGGACCTGAGTTTGATTGAACTCCGGGAGTTGGTGAAGGACAGGGAGGCCTGATGTGCTGCAATTCATGGGGTCGCAAAGAGTCGGACACGACTGAGTGACTGAACTGAATTGAAGAATAGATTAATAAATTTGGATAAAATATAAAAAGTTAATAAAAGTGTAGGTTAACTTTTAAAAGATGAAAGCAAAAACAAGATTTAGATCAAGTCAGGATACAAATAGCAAAGTAAGAAGTGGTATTTGCAAATTATTATTAGAGGTCCAATATCCTTACTCTAGAGTTTCACAGTTTGAGAAGAAAAAGGCTAACCATAAAAAAGTAAGATCTGTAAACAGCCAGTTCACAAGGAAGAAAAGCAAGTATCTTTTAAACATATGAAAAGATGTTAAATCTCACTCTTAGGGGAAATGCAAATTGGAACAATATTGAGGTACCGTTTGTTGTGTATCAGATGAACAGAAGTCCAAAATTTTGAGTGTCATTTTGTTGGCAATACTGTGTGAAAACAAGCACACTTGTGCCTTACTACTGAAGGGGAAATTTGGCATAATCAGTCAAAACTACATACACATTTACCTTTGGGCTCAGGAATTCTGTTTTGAAAAATTTTTTCTAAGGATTACTATCAAATACAGTGACTAGCATTTGCACACATTATTCACTGTGCCAGTATTTATTTTGCCAAAAACTGGAAATAATGTAAATGGCCACTAGTAAGAGACTAGTAGAAGAAGTTATACTGTATCTATATGATAAAATGGAATGAGGAAGAACTGTATTTTACTATAGCATGATATCCAAAGCACATTTTTTTTTTTGAAAACACACACATGCATGCACAAGGAGAGAGACAATAGTCTATAAACTATAGACTAACAAAATTGATTACCTTTAGAGTTTGGGACAGAACTTTGAAGAGGAAGCAGGTAAGCAAATTAGATATCTGTGTGTACATGTATATATTTCTGTTGTTTAGACTTTAGATCATGTCCTTCTTTTTTTAATATCACTTAAAAGATTGTATTAAAAGTTAAAAAAAAAAGCAGTTCCTAAAAATTGAAACGAACAAACAATTGATTCTAACTGTATATCCGGTTGATAAAATAACCACAGATTTTCACACACATGTGAAAATTCCACTTCAGTAAATTCATCAGGGAGTCTTGATATGTATACTTTTATAAAGCTCTGCAGTTTGATTCTAATGAGCAGCCTGCTTTCGGATCACCACGGTAAATGTTCTATCTATAATAAGCCTGAAAATTTAGTCTCCAAAAAGATAAATACATCTTTTAAGAAGAATATTTTTAATGCTTATTAGATTCAAACCTACTCTATTCAATACTTTTATAATGTAAAAAGATGGTTAGAAAGAAAAAAATCATCTTTTCCTACTGGTATAATAGGGAAAAAATTGAAAATGAAAATGCATTATGTAATTTTTGATGCATGTATGTTTAAATATCTCACTTTCCCTTTGTTTTTTGTTTTTTTTTTCCAGAAAACTGTATGTGATGGCTTCTGTGTTTGTCTGTCTGCTCCTCTCTGGACTGGCTGTGTTTTTCCTTTTCCCTCGTTCTATTGACGTGAAATACATTGGCGTCAAATCAGCATATGTTAGTTATGATGTTCAAAAACGCACAATATATTTAAATATAACGGTAAGAACATGTTTATATTAATATTTGACTCATTCCTTTATTTAAAATTTTTTTATTGCGAGGTATTTGCTTTAGAGTATTGTGCTTGTTTCTGCCATACATCAGCATGAAGACATCATTCTTTTATCATGTTAAGCAACACCCTTGTCCTTATTGAGAGAACATGAAAGGTAACACTTTAATACTTAGTTTTCTTTCTTTATGTCTGATGTATTGACCTTTTCTATCACCTTTGATTCTGCTGAAAATGGCAAATTTTGTGTATTCAGAATCCTTAGCATTTGAAGTTGCCTTTGGGAGGGTAAAATAAAATAACTACTGGGAGAAAAGTTTTTACAGTCTGTTTACTTTTCAACATTAGACTCTCAGTTGCTCCTAGCAAGATGTTAATATAGTTGTTCGAATAGATGTTATACATGTAACATTTTCATGTCCTTGTGTTTTGTGAAACACAATTTTTGCCATCTTTAACAGACCATTCCTTTGTTTTCAAAGGCAGCGAACAAGTGATTGATTTCTCTTGTAAATTAGTATGTGTGAAAATCTTTGTTTCTGAGGACAATAGTTTTTAGGATTCTGCAACTTTCCCACACCTGAAAACAAGCAAACAAAAACCTCAGAGAAGGTCTTGTACCTGTTCTACATTTATGTAAGCATGGTTTGCAAATTACTGTATTATTAATAAGGAAGATACATTGCTTCTGGCTTTAAGGTACATCTATGTGGCAATGATTTATTTGGAAGAGTAATATTAGACTTCATTCGTTTTCCTTGAAGAGTTGTTTGGTGTGCTAGAGGTTGAGGTAGATGCACCTGTGTTGCTGGAGGGCGGTTGAGAGACATAGGGACTGAAAAGGAAGTGTGTGTTGGGTAGAATTACTCACAGGAAAAAACAGAATTCACATGGATTCATTTATCCTTCTTCTTTTTAAAAAAGAAACTTGAATTAGCTATACTCTGTCAACTATTTCCATACCATTTACATTATATTCACAACTATGTATGTAGCATTTACACTATATTAGATATTAGAAGTAATTTAGATATGTTGTGTGGAGGATGTGCGTAAGTTATATGCGAATATACACCGTTTTATATCAGAGACTTGAGTATCTGCAGATTTTGGTATGATGGAACCTTGAGTGGATGGGATAGTAGGTCCTGAAACCAATCCCCCATGGATACCAAGAGATGACTAAACATACATGTGCTAACTCTGTATATAAGCATTTCCATGCATATATTTACACATAATACAATTTAAAATGGAATTATATTTAAAGGGTACACACATATGAGTGAGTGTATATACATGCACGTTTTCACTTAATTGATCTCACTGTATTTTCCCATATTACGTGGTTGCATGTAGTCTTTTACATGGCCATATTACAATTTTTACTCAACCTTCTTAATAGTTACTTAGTTTTGATATTACAAATATTTATTCCAAAAATATCTTTGTGCTTCCATTTCAGGTTATTTTTTAAGGATAAATTCCTGAAAGTAAAATTGCAGTTAAAGATCATAAGTTTAAGGCCTTTGATAATAAATCATCATTATTTAAAAGCCTATGACTGCAGTCTCTTGCTTATAAATTAAATGGATTCTCACTGTTTTCAGCAGTAAAATTTTTTATTTTTCATACTAAACTTTTTTGTCCTGTCTTATTTTTTGTTGTCTCTCTTGATGTTTATTTTTGTGTTATCTTTTTAACTACCAATTTATCTTTCTGTAATTCTTACAGGTATTTTTGTTTCCAGCCTGTTTTGCATCACTGACCCTTTTAATATTCTAATGAAAAGTATGGACACCTCATCAGAAAAAATGTGTACCAGTATTAAATAGAACTCCAATATTTTCCTAGATCCCGTTCTTTGGTCTATATCAGAGGGTCCATTGACCTTAAATTTACAATTTTTTACTGTAGTGTCTAGAAATAAATGGAGAAGGATATGGCAGCCCACTCCAGTATTCTTGCCTGGAGAATCCCAGGGACAGAGGAGCTTGGTGGGCTGACATTTGTGGGGTTGCACAAAGTCAGACATGACTGAAGTGACTTAGCAGCAGCAGCAGCTAGAAATAAAGTGATATTGGTATTAAGAGCCAAGTAGGTGAAGATGTTTATATATTTAGAGAAAGGTTATTTCTACTGTTTTATAGAATTTTAAAACATTTCTCTACATTTAACAAAATGAATGCATAAATGTAATCATAAAATTGCTGGTTGCTAGCACATTCTTTTTTTTTTCCATCATTTTTATACTAAGACCATTTTCTATCTTGTCACTTATCCCATGTTGCCTCATTCCATATCTTTCTCCATATTCATATTAACTTACAAATTCACATGTTCAGTTTTTCTTAAATCATTATTTAGTTCTAAAAATAATATTTTGTACATCCTTTTATGCATCTTGGTTTTCTCAGTTGTTAATACTTTGCAGGAATCACTCCTGATTTTCTGCTTAGAGTTCATTCATTCTTTTTATTTTATTTTTTTTTCATTCATTCTTTTTAATGGCTGCATATTATTCCATGTAATGACATATTATTTTTCAAGCATTCTACTTTATGTTGGACATTCACTTTATTTTCAAGATTTGTGTTTTGTTTTGGTTTTTTGCCACTACAAATAACACTGTCATTAACATCCTAATGTTTTTATTTCTGTGGAATGACTGCTCAGAAGTAGAATTCCTAGGTCAAAGGATAATACATAATTTAAATTTCAATGAATATTGCTGTAATCCTTCATGTATTTTCCAGGAATGCAAAAAATACACCCTTTGGCCCATATCCCTGCCAGAAATAGTATCTGTCATTTTCTATAACTTTTACTGGTTTAATGGATATAGAGCAATATTCCACTNTCGTCTGGTCTGGCTCCCAGCCTTCTTTCAGAGGTTTAGCCCTGTGTCTTTCCTCTAAAGGCCGCGGCACCATCTCCGGCCCGGGAACTGCTCCCTGCTACGAAGCCGCGGGCACCACCAACTCCACCTCATTCTGTACTTGCCTGTCTGTTTGAATACTCGTGTCCCCACGCAGGCTGGACGTGCCTTGGGGAGCAGCACCCTCATCTGGAATTCCCTGTGTCCCCCACCTCAGGATGCCCTGCACATCCTGGGTCATCTCAGGTGATGGGCCCAGCAAAGCCTTTCCCCCAAGGAGATCCCAGCGTGAGTGTGTAAATCTAAAAGGATGGCCTAGGGGCAAGGGGACCTCCCCACCTCCTCCCAGGACTGTCCTCCCAGCCCACAGCCCCTGGAGCAGACCCTCCCCTTCAGGCCCCTGCATGTTAGGCCCCACGTGGATTAGAGGCTGAACACAAACAGAATACAAAAGACAAAAGACAGGGCGCCTCTGCCGCTGTCAGAGTCTATAAAAGTCTTGGAAGTGACAGCAGGAGCTGCTGCCTCTGCCCTGAAACCCAGAAAGAATCAATTTCAGACCCAGGGCCAAACAGTGCCCCAGGGGGCGTGCCTGTGACAGTCGGAGACCCCACCCAGACACCCCAGACCCACCCCTGCCCTGGANGTTATTCCTGCCTAGAGAATCCCATGGACAGAGGAGCCTGATGGGCTACAGTCCATAGAGTTGCACAGAGTCAGACACAACTGAAGTGACTTAGTGTGAGCACACACACACACACACACACGTAATGTTTGTTTTTCTCTTTCTGACTTAAACTTCACTCTGTATAATAGCCTTTAGGTTCATCAGTCTTACTAGAACTGTCTCAAATTTATTCCTTTTTATGACTGAGTAATATTCCATTGTATATATGTACCACAACTTCTTTATCCATCCATCTGTTGATGGATATCTAAGTTGCTTCCCTGCCCTGGCTACTGTAAATAGTGCTTCAGTGATCATGGAGGTACACATGTCTTTTTCAATTATGGTTTTGTCAGGGTATATGCCTAGTAGCAAAGCACCTCTCTTTAAATCCAGGAATCTAACCTTCACCAACACAGCTTAAGGACTGCAAGGGAAGCTGAGCCCATCCCCAGTTCTAGGGGATTTCTGATTGGTTCAAGGGTAGTTCTCAGTGTTACCACTATTGATTCTGGAATAAATGTGTCACAATAAGGGCCCCAGATGCCTGCTGGGGACCTCTGGTAGAGTGTTCTTTTTGGCTTTGAGGGAGAGCCACCAGGCACCAGGATGCCTTCTCTTCCTCTGGACATATTTATGATGTTAGTCTCAAAACTACTTTGGCCAATGTGAAGGAGACACATGGAAAGAGGAGAAAGAATCGAAGAGAAACAAGCCACAGCTCTGATCAAATCATATCTAATCACTGCTTTTAAGAGCTGTGGGCCAGTCAATTTCCTTAATTAATCATACAGATTTAAGTGGGCTGTTCGTTGCAGCCAAGACAATCTCTACTGATAGAGAGAGGAGGTCTACTTCAGGCCTAAATGGTTCCTAATCTAGAAGACCACCCTGAGGATGTATGTTGGGGATCTCAAGGCCAATTAGATCTCGTGGGAGAGTCACAGAGACATCCCTGCTCTGTATCTGCTTTTCAGTTTTTTGGACCTTTTATGATCATGATGTTCAAAATTCTCTGGTTTATAAGCCTGGAGCATTCCTTCAAAGACTATCCCTGCTGGAATGAATCCTCTAGATGCAGTTTGGTTCAGATCCTCACTCTTGAGTCAAGAAGTGCCTGCCATGGACCCCTTCAGTCTGTGGAAAACAAATCACAGGATTCTTCTCCCTGGTCATCCATCATCTCCAACTCGATGTCTAATAAGAAGACCTTTCTGTGGGAGGAGATGCATTCTCATTCAGACTCACTGCTGGCTTTTCTAATTTCCCACGCAGTTTTGCTTTTTACAGTGGTTTTGGTCTAAGTGCACCATCAGTTTTGGGAAAGCCTATTGAGCTCTTATTAGCTTAAAGTGGAAGCCGTTATGATAGAGACAATTTGGCAATGCAAAGGCTTTGGTCAGGTGTGATAATAAAACTGCATCCTGGATGATCTCTAACTAAGCCCAGTAAGAACAGATTGGTTGCATTCCAAGGATAAGATGCCTATTGTGCAGCTAGCATATAGAAATAAACTTCTATAGTGAGAAATCTGTGGTGTGCATGGTGTATAATATTGTGAACTTGCAATCATACGGGCAAGTTTTGTACTTCCGTTTAAATAGAACTAAGTCATACTTGGTTGGGAGTTGAGGTGGGGTGAGGGGTAGAACATTTAGAAGTCATGGTACTTAAGATACAACACCATGAAACAACACTTTATTTAATACCATCCTAAGTATTAGGCAGATTTTGGAGGCAGAAAATTGGATTCTTATTTCGTTCTTAACATAGCCTATCTCTGTTCGTTATTCCAAGCACAGAAACACTAGTCTAACATGTAAAAATAATTGCAAAGCAATGTAAGCTTTTATTGTAATCTTTTGGACAATGTGAAGTAGAGATGACATTCATAAAACTGCAAAACTTTTTTTAAAAGTTTTTTACCCATTCATCTTCTTGAAGTCTCCCTTATTGTGATGCGGTAAGTGCCTCTAAACTCTCTTATTCTCCTCTAAATTTTCAGAAATTAAAAAACACCCTTTGCTGGCTTTTATCCTTTTGTCTCTACTCTCTTATCTTCTGGTATGTTTTCTTCTCTTCTAGAGTAAATTTTGCCCTTTCCTATAAAAATCAACCAAGTCAATCTTAGAGTTCTCTTATAGCTCCCTATCACGCAATACTTAGATTGGCCCAGGAATTGTGCATGTGAGGAAGGAAGTCTCCCTACTATTACTTTAGAAGCTTTATTTATTATTCTTACCTTTCAGCATCAGTTTTGATCTGACCAACATCTACCAGCTCAACGTCATTTCCCATGACAGCCCCAGAGATGTGGCACACTTCAGCACAAAAGGATTTTAAGCAGAGAAGTTGTGTGATCATATTTGCATTTTAGAAGGATTATTCTGAGTGCTGTTTGGAGAATGGATTGAGGTTTTGCTGAGACAGGGAGGGTGAGAGATGGTAGGGAAATAAAATTAAGAATAGGATTGTCTAGGAAAGAGATGTTGGCAGTTTGGACTGGGATGGTGGTAAAAGGAAATAGAAATAAGTTAAAAGGTTTGAGATGTATTTTGCTAATTTCTGGCTGGAGAAGAAATGAGGTTGTTATCCAGAGTAGGGAATACAGACAGATCTATTAGTTTAGACTGGGCTGGAAGACTCACAAGCTGGAATCAAGATTGCTGGGAGAAATATCAGCAAACTCAGATAGTCAGATGATACCATTCCAATGGTGAAATGCAGAAAGGAACACTGTCTCTTGAGGGTGAATGAGGAGAGTGAAAAAGCTGGCTTAAAACTCAACATTCATAAAACAAAGATCATGGCATCTGATATGATCACTTCATGGCAAGTGGATGGGGAAAAAGTGGAAACAGTGACAGATTTTAATTTCCTGGGCTCTGAAATCACTGTGGGCAGTGACTGCAGCCACAAAATTAAAAGATGCTTATTCCGTGGAAGGAAAGCTATGACAATCCTAGACAGAGACATCATTTTGCCAACAAAGGTCCACATAGTCAAAGCTATGGTTTTTCCGGTAGTCACGTATATAGTAAGAGTAGACGTGTAAAGAAGGCTGAGTGCTGAAGAGTTGATGCTTTCAAATTGTGGTGCTGGAGAAGACTATTGAGGGTCTCTTGGACAGCAAGGAGATCAAACCAGTCACTCCTATTCAATCAACCCTGAATATTCATTGGAAGGACTGATGCTGAAGCTGAAGCTCCAGTACTTTGGCCACCTGATGAGAAGGAACTAATGTTTCATTGGAAAAGACCCTGATGCTGGGAAAGATTGAGGGCAGGAGGAGAAGAGGGCAACGGAGGATGAGATGGTTGGATGGCATCACCAACTCAAGGAACATGAGTTGGGGCAAACTCCAGGAGATAGTGAAGAATAGGGAAGCGTGGTGTGCATGGGGTCCATGTGCTGCAGTACATGGGGTCAGAAAGAGTTGGACACGACTTAGTGACTATACAACAATTAGTTTAGAAAGTATTGAGATTGGTTTTGGGTATGCTGAGTTTGAGGACCTCTGGGGTATCTACTTGAAGTGTCATTTGGCATGTGACTTGGGTAAGTCTGGGGGTCAGAACTAGAGATATGGATTTGAGAGTTGTCAGCTTATAGATGGCTGTGGAACCCATGAGTTTTTCTGAGCATATTCCAGGAATTCATTTATGGGGAATATATTGGGCAAGTAGAAGGGGAATTTAGTTTTGTTTTTATGTTTCTGGAAAGAATACTGAGGAAGTTCAAAGAAACACCAGTCAATATGAAGAATTCTTTTAAGAGCTGGTGAAAAATGAAATGGGCTTCCTTGATGGCTCAGTGATAAGGAATCTGCCTACCAATACAGGAAACGCAGGTTCAGTCCCTGGGTTGGGAAGATCCCCTGGATGAGGACATGGCAACCTGCTCCAGTTTTCTTGTCTATGAAATCCCATGGACAGAGGAACTTGGTGTACAGTCCATGGGGGTCCCAAGAGTCGGACATGACTTAGTGACCAAACCACAACAAGAAAAAATGGAAAAGATTGGCTTGTTTAGAGTAAGGACCCCTTGATTAGAGGTGTTTGAGCAGGAACTGGTGATCTCCCAATCAGGAATGGTGGAGCCAGGGATTCCTGTCTTGAGTAAGAGATTTACCTGTTGAGGTCACTTCTCATTTTAGGAGCCAATGACTCTGTGAAGCTGTCTTTCTCTCTTTCCATATTTGAGGCATATATTGCAGATCACTGCACACATCGGGCCAGTGTGTCATGCAGTAAGCTTAGGGTGACTGTAGGAGTGATGTTTTATTCTTTGGAGTCTAAGTGAAAGTGATATGAATCCTCCCCACGTTCATATCAGTACTCAAGAAATTTTGTTGAGAATTCCTCTGAGAGAGAATGTCTTAGTATTGAGCCATTTTGTGGCCTTGAGCTGAGACAGTTGACGAGATATCTTATAATAAGAATAAGAGGGCAAGATGCCCTAAGGGTTTCACATGCATTTATATCAAAATGCTGTGAGGGAAAATCAATATTTTGCTTCTGGCAGTGAAAATCCAAACCTCACCAAATTACTTGGGACAGACACTTTATTTTCAAACACCAAAGAGGAGAAAACACCCCAAGTTCAACAAATGCTACTTTGGCCACGTGATGTGAACAAATTGGAAAAGGCCTTGATGCTGGGAAAGATTGAGGGCAGGAGCAGAAGGGGATGACAGAGGATCGGTGTTTGGATGGCATCACTGACTCAGTGGACATGAGTTTGAGCAAACTCCAGGAGATAGTGAAGGACAGGGAAGCCTGGAATGCTGTAGTTCATGGGGTCACAAAGAGTCAGACACACCTTAGTGACTAACGGCAGCATGGCTTGGGATATAAGATGGTGTCATAGGCTTGGCAGTGTCCCTGTTTTGGAGCTTCAGTGATGTCATTCTTAGTGAAGCCTTTATCATGCAATCTGAGATTATACCTCACTCAATACTTCAACTCCTCATTCTCTGTCTCATGTTTTCCTTGACACTAGTCTTGCCCAGAAGAAGAGATCCTGGACATGGGTTTGAATGCAGTGGTTTATATGGGAGGTGATCCCGGGAACGCAAGTCAGGTTAGGGTTAGGGTTAGTGGGAGAGACTGGGAGGGGAAGGAAGCCAGTTCAGGGTATGGCAATCTGAGGTTACTGTTGTGGGCAACTGCAACTGGGACTCAGTCCTGCTGGGGAAGTCGGGGACATGCCTTGAAGTATGTCTGAGGCATAAGGAAGTGAGGGTGTTTATCCACCAATTCTCCAGTTCATGGTTGAGAGCGGCCCTGGGGATGGGGGTGGGGCGGAGTTGGGACTTAAACTTTGCAGCATCTCCCATCACTGTGCTTGGGCAAGTGTCCTTCAGCTGCCAGGGGAAGCCTTCTGAGGTCTGCAGGGGGAGCCCTGCGGTCAGGCTGGGTGGGAACAGAGTCCAGGGAGTCTGAGGAGAGCACTGATGACATCCGCGAGAGGACGTGTTCCTCTCTACTGAACTGTGTGTTTTACTTATCATTTGTTTCCCTGTCATTATCATTCTTTTTTTTTAATTTTTGTGCTCAGTTGCTCAGTCGTGTCCATCTCTTTGTGACCCTATGGACTGTAGCCTCCCAGGCTCCTCTGTCCATGGGATTCTCCCAGCAAGAATACTGAGGTGGGTTGCCATTTCCTCCTCCAGGGGGTGCTCCCAACCCAGGGACTGAAACCACGTCTCTTGTGTCTCCTGCATTGCAAGACCACTCTTGACCTTGTGAGCCATCTGGGCACCCAAAAGGAATGTATATATGTGTATAACTGAGTCACTTTGCTGTACAGCAGAAATTAACACAATATTGTAAATCAACTATGTGCTGGTGGTTTAGTCGATAAGTCATGTCTGACTCTTGCGACCCCATGGACTGTAGAGTGCCAGGCTCCTCTGACCATGGGATTTCTCAGGCAAGAATACTGGAGTGGGTAGCCCTTCCCTTCTCCAGGGGCTCTTCCCGACCCAGGGATTGGTGTTGGGTCTCTTGCATTGCAGGTGGATTCTTTACCATCTGAGCCACCAGGGGAGCCCCAAGAGTGAGATGTGTCCCTTATTGGAAGCTAATTGCTTTACAATGTTGTGTTGGTTTCTGCCAAACAACAACATGACTGTTGTAAATATACATATGTCCCTTCCCTGTTGAACCTCCCTCCCAGCCCCACCCTATCTCATTACTTGTTTATCTTTATTGTCTGCCTCCCACTGTAAAGTAAGCTTCATGAAGAGAGGGAATTTTCTGTTTCGTTCACCGAATGGCATTGAAAACATGGTTTCTGAGTTATTCAGTTTTTAACAGCGCTAAATTAGTGCCTGCCTGAACCAGGTACTGCCCTCACATTCTTAGACACTGTGTTCTTCAAGTCAGCCTCCACCATCTTTACAGCTAATCCTCAGCTTATATTGAGTCAAAATGAAGAATTACAAGGGAGAGGGAAGGAGCATGTTATAACCAAGGAAGATGCCCTGGACTGGGGTGGGGGAAGGTTAGTCCCAGGAAATTGTAAGATAATACACTGAGTGTCTGACACAGTGAGGCTGTCATAGCAGGGAGAGGTGCTGGAAGATGAAAGAAGGTAGGAGTGGTAGATGAAGAGGAGGAAGAAGACACAGACACAGTGGAAGCTGGGATCCTGGGTTCATGAGCACCAGAGAAACCTTATTTAAAAAAGTAAAGGGAGAAATATAAGGACGTCCCTGCCAGTTCAGTGGTTAAGACTTCGCCTTGCAGTGCAGGGGGTGTGGGTTCGATCCCTGCTTAGGAAGCTAAGATCCTACATTTCTTTTGGTGCAGTCAAAAACCCAGAACATAAACAGGAGCACTGTTGTAACAAATTTAATAGAGACTTTTAAAATGCTGTGCTGTGCTTAGTCGCTCAGACGTATGAGCCACTCTTTGTGACTCCATGGACTGTAGCCCAGCAGGCTCCTCTGTCCATGGGGATTCTCCAGGCAAGAATACTGGAGTAGGTTGCTATGCCCTGATTCAGGGGATCTTCCCAACCCAGGGATCAAACCCAAGTCTTCCGCCTTGCAGGCGATTCTTTACGGTCTGAGCAATCAGGGAAGTCCAAGAATACTGGAGTGTGTAGCCTATCCCTTCCCCAGGGGATCTTCCCAACCCAGGAATTGAACCAGGGTCTCCTGTATTGTAGGTGAATTCTTTACCAACTGAGCTCCCAGGGAAGCCCAACTTTTAAAATGGTCCACATCCAAAAAAAAAAAACCCAAAAAACAAAAAAAAAGAATTACAAGTAAAGATGATAATTGGTGGTGTTAGCTGCTCCAAGTCCGACTCTTTGTGATTGCAAGACTGCAGCCCACCAGGATCCTCTGTCCTTGGAATTCTCCAGGCAGAAATACTGGAGTGGGTAGCCACTCCCTTCTTCAGGGGATCTTGCCGACCCAGGGGCCGAACCCAGGTCTTCTGCATTGCAGGTGGGCTCTTTACCAGGGAGGCCTAAGGATGATAACCAGACAAAGGCTTTTGTTTTCACCGGAGCATGAGCTGCTAAATCAGAGAAAGGCCAACAGCGGGTGGAAGAGAAAATGCGAATAGGAAGTCAGAGTGCTCCCCAGCTTCCCCAGAGACTCTCCTTGCTCACTGAGTCTGCACACGGGAAACCCCAGTCCAGAGCCTACCTCTTCCTGGCAGTTGGGTTTAGGAAGAAGATGCAACCTTAGGACCATAATTGAGGAAGATACTTTTCATTTGGGCTCTGTGCTTCAGTGAATGCAGACTTAGATCTGCCAAATGGCGGGGAGGATTCATTGAGTAATTAACAACTGTGCCATGTGACTGCTGAATTACTTCCCACCTGCTCTGAACTTTTTTCCTGCAACTCTAAACCCAAGTTTAGCATATTTTTAGCCACATGCAAGTCAATGTTTAGCTCTCACTTATCTGCTCTTTTAACTCTCCATCTCATCTCCTGCCCTTTCCAACACAGCACATACGATTATTATTTTTGAAAACTCTGAGTCCTAGTGTATTTAAAGACTTTTTTATCAAGAAAAATCTAAGTGAATTTGATTATACAATTATTTGTATATAGCCACACTTCTTTCCCTTATATTAATGGTGTTGTTTATCAAGAATTGACCAGACCGAAGTTGGTGATGGACAGGGAGGCCTGGCGTGCTGCGATTCATGGGGTCGCAAAGAGTCGGACACGACTGAGCGACTGAACTGAACTAACTGACCAGACCGAAAATTCTTTCAAGTTTCATTTCTGCATTTTCTAATTTTGAATTTTTCCTCTGGGATCAAATCTACAGGCAGCCAAATGTGTCAATACACACCCCATAGCTCCAGTTATTCTTGTTAAAATTTTTTAGTGTGGTTTCTAATTGGAGACTGTTTTGTACCCAACGTGGGAGTATGTACTATTTTAAAATCATTCATGAGAACCTCTAGAGTATCTCCTCAAATTTGGGGAGGAAATTTATTTCTAAATGCAGACCCAAATATAAACATACTTAATGATTTGTTTGGTTGCAGCACACGAGATCTTTGTTGCCATGTACAGGATTTTAGTTGCAGCATGTGGGTTCTTTAGTTGTGGCATGCAAACCCTTAGGTGCTGCATGCTGGACCTAGCTCCCTGACCAGGGATTGAATCCAGGTCCCCTGCACTGGGAGAGCAAAGTCTTAACTATTGGACCACAAGGCAAGTCCCGCAAATCCAAATATTTTTAAAGTATAACTGCAGGGAGAGAAATTTGGACATTTGTTTTATGCAGGCACATCTGACTTGTAAGTAAAAACTCAGAAAGAGGTGACTTAGGCCCTTTTGGTAAATTAGGTCATCATCATCATCAAAGTAGTATTTTTTAATATTTATCACTGCTATTAAGATGGACATTACACAAAGTGTGCATACTCAGTTGCTGATTGTGTCTGATTCCCCACAGACTGTAGCCCTCCAGGCTCCTCTGTCCATGAAATTTTCCAGGGAGGAATACTGGAGTGGGTTGCCATTTCTTTCTCCAGGGGATCTTCCCAAACCCAGGTCTCCTGCATTGGCAGGAGGATTCTTTACCACTGCACCAGCGGGGAATCAATGTGGTCATGTGGAAGTGCCTGTAGAAGAATTAAACGTGCCTGGGAGGGTCATGTAGCTCAATGCATCAAGGTTTGCTAAGAGTGCCTGTGAGAAGAAGAATTTAGTGTTTCTGGGAGCTTTCTGTCCCAAAGATGGTATTTAGACCTCAGAAAGTCAGCCAAATCATGAGGTTATATGGGGACCCTCCAAAGCCATCAAGTCTTGTCTGAGACTTTGGCCTTTCCATTCCCGTAAGTTACAACAGTGACACGAACAGGCACGTGGACAAACCACGTGGTTGTGCAAACACCAAATAATAAATTGGACAAATAGAGAAAAAGCCTTTATATTATGTTAAAGAATTAAAGACGGCAAAATACACATCTGTGAGCTGCGTGCTACCTTGGTATTCCGTAAAGGTTTTCTCTCAAATAAAACAATGAGCTTACTGGGGTGATAAATTAGCAGACACCTCCTTTGGCGTGAAGTATTCCTGCGCTGCAAATCACCAGTTTTATTAGATGGCAGCTTTAGCAGCAATCTAATGGTAACTCATGAAAAATCTATAACAATTCAATCTAATTTTAATGGTTCTGGAAACTAATAGTACATATTTGAGAACAGCCCACTTGCTCATATTCCCACTCTCTAGTCAGGTCTTTTAACGTGAATGTGATTCATGGGCTTTTGTGGCTATTTTTTTTAAAGCAATGTGCAAACCCCATTTGGTTTGTCTTTACCTGTGTGATTCACGCCTCATCTCTCCTCTCAGCATATTTTTTGCATCTTGCATGTGTTTCTGGCTTGTTTACTTATTCATCTGGTTTCTAAGCTCATTGGAGGAAGATCAAAACTAATTCAGTTGAACATGTGAACCTGTTCTGATACTTGTTCATGGAAAAGATGCACATAAAAATGGCTTACCTTTTTGTTTTAGAGAATAACCCAAAATAACTGTACCGATGATTCTCTTCAGGCATACAAGAGAACAGGAGGATTTTCTAAGATAAACACAAAATTGGTGAAAGCCAATCTAGTAGTAGACTGTGACTCTGACTTTCATGCCTCCTAAATATTTTATGTATTTATTTATTTAGGCTGAGCTGGCTTTTACTTGCTCTTCACTGTGGCCTGCTGACTTAGTTGCAGCGTGCAGGCCAGTTCCCTGACCAAGGATCGAACCTGGGTCCCCAGCATCGGGAGTGCAGAGTCTTACCCACTGGACCACCAGTGAAGTACAAATTGCATGCCTTCCAGTTTCATTTGTTTACTTATGTGTAGATCTTTATTCATGTGACACCTTCATTGTGTGATAGTCATGCCATTTTCCTGTGAAAACCCTCTGGGAATACAAAAGAGCCTGATGTTTATTCTCAGCTAGATCACTATTTTTTTCTTTGGCCATGGTTGGAATAATTTGTCATTTTCAGGCCCAATATTGGAAAAGAATAAGACATTGCTGTATTTTTGTATGTTCTGATTCTGGTGTTAGCACTACTGTCTGTCCATTGATTAAACCATACACATCCTTCAAATATCTCAAGATGAGACCATGTTCCTTCTCAAATTGCACAGTTTTAAAAATTCATTTTCTAGATATACATAGTTATCAGAATATGTTCTTTGCATGATTTCTTCTGTTAGGAGCACCATTTATCAACAGCAAATATTTAGTCTGTTAATAAAATATTAGTCTGTATCTATGGTTCTCTTACAATTTTCTTTTCATTATTTACATATACTTTTACTGTGATGTATTTTTATTGGCTTACAATTTCAAGATGAAGATCATTGATGTTATTCATTGTTTTGTTACATTTTAATGGTTTTTACCACCAGTTGTTGTCTGCTGCTATTAAGAAATCTATTCTTTTAATAGATATGCAGTACTTTAAATGGCCTTTCCTGCTGGCTCAGACAATAAAGAATCTGCCTGCAATGCTGGAGACCCAGGTTCGATCCCTGGGTCGGGAAGACCCCTTGGAGAAGGGAATAGCCACCCTCTCCAGTATCGTTGCCTGGAGAATTCCATGGGCAGAGGATCCCAGTGGGCTACAGTCCATGGGGTCGCAGAATTGGACATGACTGAGTGACTAACACTTTTGCTTCACTTCACTTTGAATAAAGACAGACATAGAGAGTGGACCTTTAGATATGGAAGCGGGGGAGTGAGGTGATGACTTGGGAGCTTGGGATTGACGTATATACACTACTCTGTGTGAAATAGATGGCTAATGTATAGCACCGGAGAAGGCGATGGCACCCCACTCCAGTACTCTTGCCTGGAAAATCCCATGGACAAAGGAGCCTGGTGGGCTGCAGTCCATGGGGTCGCAAAGAGTCGGACACGACTGAATGACTTCACTTTCACTTTTCACTTTCATGCATTGGAGAAGGAAATGACAGCCCACTCCAGTGTTCTTGCCCGGAGAATCCCAGGGACGGCGGAGCCTGGTGGGCTGCCGTCTATGGGGTCGCACCTGTC
>SJYX01023871.1:494534-554699 GCA_006410675.1 Oreotragus oreotragus | reverse complement strand
AATGACAGCCCACTCCAGTGTTCTTGCCCGGAGAATCCCAGGGACGGCGGAGCCTGGTGGGCTGCCGTCTATGGGGTCGCACAGAATTGGACACGACTGAAGTGATTTAGCAGCGGCGGCAGCAGCAGTGTGTAGCACAGGGAGCTCAGCTCAGTGCTCTGTGATGACCTAGAGTGTTGGGATTGGGGTTGGAGTGGGAGGGAGTTTCAAGAGGGAGGGGATATATGTATACATTATAGCTGATTCACTTCATTGTACAGCAGAAACTAACTCAACATTGTATAGCAACTATACCCTGATTAAAAAAATGGATTGGACTGTGGAAAAAAAGATAGATATTCAGTACTTTGAACAATAAGTGGCAATAAGAATTTTGTAATAGAAAATCAGAGTACTGAAGTAACAGTAGAGATCTATTTGGTTGCCTCAGCGTTGCCAGTGAGACTTAGAATAGCTTAGTCTGGAGAGATACAAATTGAAACAAATGCCAAGTTAATTTGTGGACTTTGCTCTGCAGGTGTGCCAGCCTGTGTAAGACCATTTGCCCAACTCACTGTTCCTGGAGATTAGAGAGGTCACAGTCTTAAAAGTAGTGTTCTTGCCTGGAGAATCCCAGGGATGGGGGAGCCTGGTGGGCTGCCATCTATGGGATCACACAGAGTCAGACATGACTGAAGCGACTTAGCAGCAGCAGCAGCACTTTTGAAAATATTGGTGATCATCGCTAGAGATGCTTGCTCTTTCAGAAGTCAGATTCCATCTATTTTTCTAGTCTTGTATTCCTGCGCTTTAAAGCCAAATATACTTGCCTTATATGTTGCCTCTCAGGTGAGTAANTGGTGGGCTGCCATCTATGGGATCACACAGAGTCAGACATGACTGAAGCGACTTAGCAGCAGCAGCAGCACTTTTGAAAATATTGGTGATCATCGCTAGAGATGCTTGCTCTTTCAGAAGTCAGATTCCATCTATTTTTCTAGTCTTGTATTCCTGCGCTTTAAAGCCAAATATACTTGCCTTATATGTTGCCTCTCAGGTGAGTAAAATATTTATTACTCTACCAAAAGATAGAAAGCCTAGTCCAGATAGCCTGTGTATCTGGAAAAAAGACCATGCCATATAAAAATCTTCTGTCAAAAGCCTAAAGGAGAAATAAGTAACTTAACATAAATTTTGGCTGATATTTCTTATGTCAGACAAAAATGTCAATTAACCATTCATGAATTCTGCAAAAGAATTACAGACTATTTTGTTTTTAAGTGGATTTCTTTTTTTTTTTTCCATTGTATTTTATTTTACCTTACAGTACTCTATTGGTTTTGGCATACATTGACATGAATCTGCCACGGGTGTACATGAACTCCCAAACATGAACCCCCCTCCCACCTCCCACCCTACATCATCCCTCCGGATCATCCCCATACACCAGCCCCAAGCATCCTGCATCCTGCATTGAACATAGACTGGTGATTCATTTCTTACATGGTAGTATACATATTTCAATGCTATTCTCCCAAATCATCCCACCCTCTCCCTCTCCCTCTCCCTCTCCCTCTCCCTCTCCCTAGAGGGAAGATGTGGGGTGGGAGGTGGGAGGGGGGTTCATGTTTGGGAGTTCGTGTTAAAAAAAAAAAAAAGCAGCAAGAGAAAAGCAACAAATGACATACAAGGAACTCCTTTCAAGCTATCAGCTGATTTCTGATAAGCTGATTTTTCAACTGATAGGTTTTTCAACTTGTAGAAACTCTAAGTCAGAAGGGAATGGGATGATATAATTAAAGTGATGAAAAGGAAGAACCTACAACTTAGAATACCGTACCCATCAAGACTCTTCTTGAAATTTGATGGGGAATTCAAGTTTTCCAGACAAGCAAAAGTTAAGAGAATTCAGCACCCACAAACTAGCTTTAGCAAATGCTAAAGAAACTTCTCTAGGAAGGAAATACAAGAAAAGGAAAAGACCTACAGAAAATAAACCCAAAACAATTAAGAAAATGGTAAGTGGATCATGTGCAGTGCTGTGCTTAGTTGCTCAGCTGTGTCCAACTCTTTGTGATTAATGGACTGTAGTCTGCTAGGTTCCTATGTCTATGGGGCATTCTCCAGGCAAGAATACTGGAGTGGGTTGACATGCCCTCCTCCAGGGGATCTTCCCAATCCAGGGATGGAACCCAGGTTTCCAGTATTATAGATTCTTTACCATCTAAGTTACCAGAGAAGCCCAAGAATACTGGAGTGGTAGCCTTTCCTTTCTCCAAAGGATCTCCCCAACCTAAAAATAGAACCAGGATCTCCAGCATTGCAGTCAGATTCTTCACCAGCTGAGCTAACAGGGAAACCCAATAGAATCATCATACATATTGATAATTACCCAAAATTCAAATGCACCAACCAAGAGACAGATTATCTGATCAGATGAAAACATTTGCATATATGTAATTCCACTTACAACATGACTTGGCTTGACCCCCCCAATTATATGTAATTATTTTATATTGTTAAGTTAATCATATTCCCATTATGGCTTGTGATTGTAATTATCTTTTTAATCTGGCTATTGATTGTGTAAAATGATAAACATCTTTTACTATTGTGACTATGTAATTATTGTTCACTTAATACCATTATATCATGATTGGTCAACAGAAAAATAATAGAACTCTATATCACCAAAACTAGGATCTAATAAAAAAACCAATTCAGTTCAGTTCAGTCACTTAGTCCTGTCTGACTTCTTGCAATTCCGTGGACTGCAGCATGCCAGGCTTTTCTATCCGTCACCAGATCCAATATCTTGCTCAAACTCATGTCCATCGAGTTGATGATGCCATTCAAGTATTAGGTAGTTAGAATAGGAAAAAAAGGAGTCTAGAATGGTAGTATCAAAAAGACAAGGGAAAAGCCTGTGGAAATAGAACAAAGGAAGGTACAAGGACTGGATTGAAAACATCAGGTAAAACAAACAGCCCTCATGGTTAGCCTAATTTAAATACCTGAGACTCAGGGGAAGAAGGAAAAATATATAAAAAGAGGAGTTAAAATAGAGCTACAGGCTTCTGCTTTTTTCCATCTTTTGGGTAGGCCACCTTCATGCCTCCAGGATGTATTTTCCCTAGCGTGCTAAATAAAGCTGAGCTGTAACATGGAGCTGTAACACTGGTCTGACCATCGCTTCAAATTTTTGCTGCGGAGCAACAGAACTGAGGAAATTACAAACTCCCTCAACACAACCATCTCATCCTCTGTCATCCCTTTCTCCTCCTGCTTTAAATCTCTCCCAGAATCAGGGTCTTTTCCAAAGAGTCAGTTATTTGTATCACATGGCCAACCAAAGTATTGGAGCTTCACCTTCAGCATCAGTTCTTCCAATGAATATTCAGGATTGATTCTTCTAGGACTGACTGAATTAAGCTGCTTACAGTTCAAGGGGCTCTCAACAGTTTTCTCCAACAGCACAGTTTAAGAGCATCAGTTTTTTGATGCTCAGTTTTCTTTGCAGTCCACTCTCAAATCCATGCATGAGTACTGGATAAATGATAGCTTTCATTAGATGGACCTCTGTTGGTAATGTCTGCTTTTTGAATATGCTGCCTAGGTTGGTCATAGCTTTTCTTCCAAGGTACAAGTGTTAATTTCATGGCTGCAGTCACCATGTACAATTAATTTTGAGACCCTCAAAATGAAATCTCTCACTGTTTCCATTATTTCCCCATCTATTTGCCATCCAGATGCCATAATCTTCGTTTTTTGAAGGTTGAGTTTTAAGCATGCTTTTTCACTCTCCTCTTTCACTTTCATCAATTGGCTCTCTAGTTTCTCTTCTATTTTGGCCATAAGGGTGGTGTCATCTGCATGTATGAGGTAATTGGTATTTCTCCAGGCAATCTTGATTCCAGCTTGTGCTTCATCCAGCCTGACATTTCCCATGATGTACTCTGCATATAAGTTAAATAACCAGGGTAACAATACAAAGCCTTGAGGTACTCCTTTCCCAATTTGGAATCAGTCCATTGTTCCATGTCTGGTTCTAACTGTTGCTTCTTGNAGTGGGCACCCTTGTCTTGTTCCTGACTTTAGGGGAAATGCTTTCAATTTTTCACCATTGAGGATAATGTTTGCTGTGGGTTTGTCATATATAGCTTTTATTATGTTGAGGTATGTTCCTTCTATTCCTGCTTTCTGGAGAGTTTTTATCATAAATGGATGTTGAATTTTACCAAAGGCCTTCTCTGCATCTATTGAGATAATCATATGGCATTTATTTTTCAATTTGTTAATGTGGTGAATTACATTGATTGATTTGCGGATATTGAAGAATCCTTGCATCCCTGGGATAAAGCCCACTTGGTCATGGTGTATGATCTTTTTAATGTGTTGTTGGATTCTGATTGCTAGAATTTTGTTAAGGATTTTTGCATCTATGTTCATCAGTGATATTGGCCTGTAATTTTCTTTTTTTGTGGCATCTTTGTCGGGTTTTGGTATTAGGGTGATGGTGGCCTCATAGAATGAGTTTGGAAGTTTACCTTCCTCTGCAATTTTCTGGAAGAGTTTGAGTAGGATAGATGTTAGCTCTTCTCTAAATTTTTGGTAGAATTCATCTGTGAAGCCGTCTGGACCTGGGCTTTTGTTTGCTGGAAGATTTCTGATTACAGTTTCAATTTCCATGCTTGTGATGGGTCTGTTAAGATTTTCTATTTCTTAAGTGGATTTCTTAAAGTCTGAAAATATCTTATTGCAGCATTTTTTTTTTCTCCAGAAATGCCTGCTACAGGAGTATGGGATAATTGTGGGATTATCACATAGGCTGTGGGATAATTGAACTTTTATCTTCTCCAGCCTGTTTCAGTATTGGTACTAACATTCCTGTTAGAAAGAAAAGCTATGGCAAACCTCAACAAGGTATTATAAAGTGAGCCATTACTTTCCTGACAAAGGTCTATATAGTCAAAGCTCTGGTTTTTCAACAACAATTCCCAACTAATGTCTTCAACTTGTAGGTTCAGTGTCTCCAGTTCCTGAGTCAATCCTTGATAAATCCAGAACAAGGCTCTATAAGGGTAAAATGTTGTTGTTGTACAGTCCCCAAGTTTTGTGCAACTCTGTGACCTCATGGACTGCAGCACTCCAGGCTTCCCTGTCCTTCACCATCTCCTGGAGTTTGTTCCACATTCAGGTCCATTGAGCGGGTGATGCTATCTAATCATCTCATCCTCTGCCGCCCCCTCCTCCTTTTTCCTTCAGTCTTTTCCGGCATCAGGATCTTTTCCAGTGAGTCAGCTCTTTACATCACGTGGCCAAAGTATTAGAGCTTCAGCAACAGTCCTTCCAATGAGTATACAGGGTTGATTGCCTTTAGGATTGACTGGTTTGATCTCCTTGCTGTCCAAGGGACTCTCAAGAGCCTTCTCGACACCACAATTCAAAAGCATCCTTTCTTCAGTGCTCAGCCTTCTTTATGGTCCACTTCTCACATCCATACATGACTACTGGAAAAATCATGGCTTTGACTATACAGACCTTTGTCAGCAAAGTGATATCTCTGCTTTTGAATATGCTGCAGGTTTGTCATAGCTTTCCTTCCAAGGAGCAAGTGTCTTAATTGCATGGCTCCAGTCGCCGTCCACAGTGACTCTGGAGCCCAAGAAAATAAAATCTGTCACTGCTGTCACTTTTTCCCCTTCTATCTGCATGAAGTCGTGGGACTGGATGCCATGATCTTAGTTTTTTGAATGTTGAGTTTCAAGCCAGTTTTTTCACTCTCCTCTTTCACTTTTATCAAGAGACTCTAGTTCCTCTTTGCTTTCTGCCATAGGGTGGTATCATCTGCATATCTGAAGTTATTGATATTTCTCCTGGCAATCTTGATTCCAGCTGTGCTTCATCCAGTCTGGCATTTCACATGATGTACT
The DNA here is from genome assembly GCA_006410675.1 of Oreotragus oreotragus. Taxonomy (NCBI): domain Eukaryota; kingdom Metazoa; phylum Chordata; class Mammalia; order Artiodactyla; family Bovidae; genus Oreotragus; species Oreotragus oreotragus. The sequence continues at coordinate 548,787 of SJYX01023871.1, read as the reverse complement.
CTGCATATCAGGGGATTTGTAGTAATAATCTTAGGCTCATGAATTTTTTTTTTTTTTTTTTTTTGAACTGGATGCCATGATCTTAGTTTTTTGAATGTTGAGTTTCAAGCCAGTTTTTTCACTCTCCTCTTTCACTTTTATCAAGAGACTCTAGTTCCTCTTTGCTTTCTGCCATAGGGTGGTATCATCTGCATATCTGAAGTTATTGATATTTCTCCTGGCAATCTTGATTCCAGCTGTGCTTCATCCAGTCTGGCATTTCACATGATGTACTCTGCATATCAGGGGATTTGTAGTAATAATCTTAGGCTCATGAATTTTTTTTTTTTTTTTTTTTTGGCTCATGAATTTTTTAGAGATTTTAAAGATAGGTGATTTCACGTTAACTGCTTTTATGGTGGGCCAGGACTCATCAACTGTGGATAATGAATTTATTTTTTTCTGCTGCTGAGAACTGACCCAAACCATTTTGCTGTGCACAAGTATTAGGTTCTTTTTGGTATATCTTGGGAGTTTTAACGGTTGTCAGTAATAAGGGTTAATTACTCTCTCATAACCTTGTATCAGCTTATTAGGAAAACAAATCTCAGACCAGATTCTGCTACTCATATAGACATTTCTGCAAGCAGGCACAAAACAATCATAAACCTCTTCTGCAAACATCATTTAGGGATATCACCTAGGGCTCCATTCCTAAGGATAAGGATGCCAGGGCTCACTGGAGTCTTACCTCCTGTTCTTGCAAGCAGAGAGTCATCTATAAAAATATTACAGGCAATTCACATTTCTCCACTGCCACTAATTTCCCAAATTAAAGCCTCATTTTTATCAATTAGTGAGCCACTAATTCCACCAATGAAAACACACTTCTGACATTATGCTGATTAGGATGCTCTTGTGTTGAAGGCAGAAAATAACGACAGAAGACCTTTCAGTCCTTACCTCTAGTGTATGACTTTTCTAATAATGCTCAGCAAATCATTCACAGAATGTGAATTTCTGATTAGGGCAACATCCTGCCCCAAGAGTGTAATTGTAACTCTCATACACTGTCTGTACTAAAAAATATTAAAATAAAGTATAGATACCATAGCACGTGCTTTAAGGAGAGCTTTGGTGGAAGAGTTCGAGACACTTTCACCAGAATATAAGAAATTAGGACCTTGGGATTAAGCTTTGTGGATTCATTGCTTTTGGAAGCAACAACATCTCAGTTCTCAGGTAACTTTTTCCAGAACTAAGTTTCGTGTACATAATTTAAAATTTTATTAAAATATTTATTTGTTCTTGGTGTCTATTTTTGAGCATACACAAAAGTAGAAGCTGTTCTGATCCCCCAGCTTCAGTGATTATCAATTTGACCAACTGTCTGTACACCTCTCCTTAACTTCCTTCCCAGATGACTTAAACTCCAGAATTATCTTTTCATCTATAAATACTTTGGTGTTTACTTCTAATACCAGGTAAGTATTTCCTATTAGCATAAGCTTAATACTATTAATATATCTAAAAATGAATAATTCCTCAATACCTAGTCAGTGTTCAAATTTCTTTGAATCATAAATATATAGTTGCCTTGATTCTGGATTCAAACAAGATTCTTAAATTGCATTTGGTTGATATGCACCTTGGGTCCTGTATTTCTTGAAGCTGGCTCAAAACTGTGTTTCCTAATCTCAGCACTATTAATAATTCGGAGAATCATTTGCCATAGGTGGTTGTCCTGTCATTGTAGGATATTTGACATCCCTGGTCTCTACCTACTAGATGCTAATAACACCAGTTTCCCCTTGTGAAACCTAAAATGTCTGTAAACATTGCCTACTGTCCCCTAGGGACAAAATTTCCCTAGTTGAGAATAATTGATCTAGCATTCATGTTTAATATTTTAGCAACATTCACAGTTGATAATTGTATTTGTTTTTTACTGTATCACATCCATCAGTTCAGTTCAGTTCAATTGCTCAGTCGTGTCCGACTCTTTGTGACCCCATGAATCGCAGCACGCCAGGCCTCCCTGTCCATCACCAACTCCCGGAGTCCACTCAGACTCACGTCCATCGAGTCTGTGATGCCATCCAGCCATCTCATCCTTTGTCGTCCCCTTCTCCTCCTGCCCCCAATCCCTCCCAGCATCAAAGTCTTTTCCAATGAGTCAACTCTTCTCATGAGGTGGCCAAAGTACTGGAGTCAGCTTTAGCATCATTCCTTCCAAAGCAATCCCAGGGTTGATCTCCTTCAGAATGGACTGCTTGGATCTCCTTGCAGTCCAAGGGACTCTCAAGAGTCTTCTCCAACACCACAGTTCAAAAGCATCAATTCTTCGGTGCTCACCCTTCTTAACAGTCCAACTCTCACATCCATACATAACCACAGGAAAAATCATAGCCTTGACTAGATGGACCATAAGCACAAAAAATTGGTTTTTGATTAGTGAGTCCAAATATCATTTACCTGATTCATCCATGCTACAGTTTCTCACTTATCTTTTATCCAAGGAATTTAATAGCCATTGATGAATATCACGTATATCCATTGTTTTATTAGGGATTACAGAATGGGAATTTTGTCATTTTATCATTATTTCAACATTTATTAGCTGTAACTCTTCCATAAAGGAGAACGTTTCCTCATCAACAATTTGGTTACACTGTAAATGAGGAAATACTGTGTTCCTCTACTTATAATACTCTAGAGCTCAGTCTCATAAGACTGCCCCCCCCCCACCCCCCGCCACTTCAGATGCTGGTTTTAAGTCCCAGGTTGTACTTCTGGTCAGTTCAGTTCAGTTCAGTTCAGTCGCTCATCGTGTCTGACTCTTTGTGACTCCACGAATTGCAGCATGCCAGGCCTCCCTGTCCACCAACTCCTGGAGTTCACTCAGACTCACATCCATCGAGTCAGTGATGCCATCCAGCCATCTCATCCTTGGTCGTCCCCTTCTCCTCCTGCCCCCAATCCCTCCCAGCATCAGAGTCTTTTCCAATGAGTCAACTCTTCGCATGAGGTGGCCAAAGTACTGGAGTTTCAGCTTTAGCATCATTCCTTCCAGAGAAATCCCAGGGCTGATCTCCTTCAGAATGGACTGGTTGGATCTCCTTGCAGTCCAAGGGACTCTCACCTCTTCGCATGAGGTGGCCAAAGTACTGGAGTTTCAGCTTTAGCATCATTCCTTCCAGAGAAATCCCAGGGCTGATCTCCTTCAGAATGGACTGGTTGGATCTCCTTGCAGTCCAAGGGACTCTCAAGAGTCTTCTCCAACACCACAGTTCAAAAGCATCAATTCTTCAGCGCTCAGACTTCTTCACAGTCCAACTCTCACATCCATTTGTGACCACAGGAAAAACCATAGCCTTGACTAGACGGACCTTAGTCGGCAAAGTAATGTCTCTGCTTTTGAATATGCCGTCTAGGTTGGTCATAACTTTTCTTCCAAGGAGCAAGCGTCTTTTAATTTCATGGCTTCAATCACTGGCTATAATTGGGGGTTCCCAAGATCCACTCCATGGGTTCATTCTTGAGCCTAGAATGGCTGACAGAATTCAGGGAAACATTTGACTTACTAGAGCACCAGTTTTTTAGAAGGTGTACAGCTCATGAACAGCCAAATAAGATACATAATGCAAGGTATGGGGAGGTGCCCTGAGATTGTATATACTTTCCATGTGGTCACCCTTGTCTATTTGTCAGCTACCTGGGAGCTCTCAAACTCTGTTGCTTAGTGTATTTCATAGACGTGATTGGAGGTCGAGGGTTGGTGATGAAGTTCCGGTTCTCTAATCAGGTGGTTGGTTCCTCTGGTCACCAACCTCGATCCTCCAAAAGTTACCTCATGAGTATAAACTCAGATGTGGTGGAAAGGGGCTTATTAGGAATAACAAAATACTCTCCTCTCACTCCATCATTCAGGAAATTACAAGGATTTTAGAACTCTGTGACAGGAACTGGATATGTAGACCAAATATATATTTCTTATTATATCACAACATCACACTTCACCCCCTGGTCTTTGAATACAAATGTCTTACAGTAAAATCTTGACAGAAGTCAAAAGATACTGGCACATTAGTAGAATCAATTCTATTATTAATGATTATCCAGCCCATCATCCTATTATACGAAGATGTCTCCCAGAGAGAGGCTACTCAGATTTGCAGGCTTTTGTTCAAACTTGTCAGTTTCCAAATAAGGAATGGTCTCAGAAATATATGTTCTTCATTGCTCTTTTCACTTAATATAGCTAAGAGAATACTCTATAGTAGGGATTGTCCACCGCAGCACTGTGGACCAGACAAGTTTTGTTTTGTGTGTCTGTTCTGTGTTTTGTAGGATATTTAGCAGTATCCTTGGCCTCCACCCACTAGATGCCAGTGGCTCTTCTCTCTACCATTAGGCAATTAAAAAATATCTCCAGACATTGCCAGAAGTCATGCCTAGCTGGATTCCAGTCCCTTAACACTGAGAGCTTTCTCATTTCTTTTTATAGTAGCATTTTACTCCATTTTGTGAATGTAGTATAGTTTATTCAAGCAGTTCCCTATGGTCAAGTATAGTCTTTCACTATTAAAAAGAGTGCTCAGAGAATGGTGTCATGCCCACACCATTTTGTATTTTTGCTAGTGTATTTTTGGCAGAATTCCTGAAGTGCGATTGCTTGGTCAATGGGTAAATGTATATATCATCTATCTAGATATTGCCTCAAATTCTCCTCCTTGTTTTGTTCAGTTTTTCATTTCCTACAGCAAGGTATGAGAGTGCATGTTTTTCTTCATAGAACATGTTTTTAAATACTTGGAATTTTGTTTGCTTTTCTTTGAATTATATCATTTACTCATTTTTCTATAGAAATTTCCATCCTCTGGAATTGTTAAGACCTCTTGTATATTAGAGATATTAACACTTTATGAGTAATTTAAGCTACTCTCCCTCTGCCCCAGTTTGTGTTTATCCTTTGATTTTGTTTGTTGTTTTTTCATGCAAAAGTTGCTGTTTTTTGTCGTTAAATTTATCGCTTTTCCTTTATTGCTACTGGATTTTACATCAAAGAAAAGTTTTCCCTATTCCCAGGTTATAATAAAATGACCCGTGTTTTCTGCTAATATGAGTATGTGTGTGTGTATGTATGTATTTTTATTTATTTTTTGGCATTGGGTCGGGTCTCAGTTGCAGCACACAGGATGCTCATTGCCTCATGTAGGACCTTTCACTGTGGACTCTAGTTGTGGTGTGTGAGTTCAGACGCTCTGTGGCGTGTGGGATCCTAGTTTCTTAACCAGGGATGAAAACTGTGTCCCCTGCTTTGCAAAGCAGATTCTTGACCACTGGATCACCACGGAAGTCCCTTTATGTGTGTAATTAACATTTAGTTCCATTTAGAATTTATTCTGGCATACACTGTGAGAAATAGTTTCTTTACACATTTTTCTATATAACGAAACAGGTTTCATTAGTTCATTTTTTTGTCCATACTGATTTGAGATTCTGCTTGTAATATCCTAAAACTTCCATATTTGACTTGATGTGTTTTGGATTTTCATTTCTTTTTCTATTGCTCAGTCAATTCATGTGCCTACACTGACGGTTTTATAATAGGTTTCAGTATCTAGCAAGGTTGTCCTCCCTGCTCCATGGTTTTGTTTTTAGTGTTTCCCTGGATATTCCAGGTTGTTTGTTTTTTCAAGTAATATTTGTAATCAACTTACCTAGCTCTGGGGAAAACACCATATATATTTTTATTGAGATTATGTTAAATTCATACAATCACTGAGGAGACCTGACATTTTCATGATGCTGAGTTTTCTGATCTGAAAATGTGAAATGTCTTTCCATTTGTCCAAGCCCTCTTCCATGTCTTTCAGGAGTATTTTATAGTCTGTAAACACTTTGGCTGTCACACAGCGTGAAGAGTCAGGCTGTCCTCCCATGTCACAGACAACTTCCGAGCACGTACATGTTTTGAGACTCCTCCTCTCACTTTTGTAGCCATGGTCATTGAAACCTGATTCTTTCTCAAAATTTGGGAGCTAGGAAGAAGAATGGCAGGTCTAGTGGTATGCATATGGGGCTTAGGAGTTATATTGCTTTTGGTTTGAGGTTGGCACTGTCATTTATCAGCTCTATGACCACGGGCAAGTCCTTATTGGTAACATAGAGACTTCTCCCCTTTTATAGTAATGACTGAAGGAGATGATACATGTAAGGCAGCTAGCCCAGTGCCTGGCATGAGTAAGAGCTCACTTTCAGTGGTAGCTGATACTTGTGGGCACTTAGTCGTCTCAGTTTGTCCTGGTCGTGAACAATTTCGGATATGGATTGAAAACCATATCACTGGCCTTCTGCAGGTGTTTGAAACCTAGCTGTCTCGCTCAGTTCAGTTCAGTCGCTCAGTCGTGTCCGACTCTTTGCGACCCCATGAATCACAGCACGTCAGGCCTCCCTGTCCATCACAACCCCCCGGAGTTCACTCAGACTCACATCCATCGAGTCTGTGATGCCATCCAGCCATCTCATCCTCGGTTGTCCCCTTCTCCTCCCGCCCCCAATCCCTCCCAGCCTCAGAGTCTTTTTCAGTGAGTCAACTCTTCACATGAGGTGGCCAAAGTACTGGAGTTTCAGCTTTAGCATCATTCCTTCCAAAGAAATCTCAGGGTTGATCTCCTTCAGAATGGACTGGTTGGATCTCCTTGCAGTCCAAGGGACTCTCAAGAGTCTTCTCCAACACCACAATCCAAAAGCATCAATTCTTCGGCGCTCAGCCTTCTTCACAGTCCTTCTGACATCCATACATGACTACAGGAAAAACCATAGCCTTGACTAGACGGACCTTAGTTGGCAAAGTAATGTCTCTGCCTTTGAATACGCTATCTAGGTTGGTCATAACTTTTCTTCCAAGGAGTAAGTGTCTTAATTTCATGGCTGCAATAAACCCATCCATCTTCTATGTTAATTTCATTGGTGCCTGGCAATACCATGTTCTTCTGATCTTTTCCTTTTCCCCCATGAGTTGGCATTTTTTTCAACTTTGTGTTTTGTCTCAGTTTTACAAAATGCTGGAATAACCTGCAAGTTATGGCAGAAGCTTCATGCATCTGAGCTGTGATAGATCATCTTTTCAGGAAGCCATCAATCAAGAGCCGCTAACAAGAATCTGGAGTGGTGTAGAAGTGAGAGGGGGTCTGAAGGTCACTTTACTTGATTCACTGACTACTTGCTGTGAACGCTTGTGATTGATGTTGTGGAAATTTCTGCTGATTTTGTCCCCATGTCAGGACAGGGTTGACTTGCTTTCCCCAAGCAGATTTCTGATTTTAGTTGAGAATCAGCATTCTAAAGTTCAGAAATTTCAGGTACACAGCAACAATAATTGAGCACTCACTGTCTACTGAGTACTATGCAACAGAGTTAAAACCAAGTAGAAGAGTGACAAAAACTGCATGGGACTAAAAATAACTGCTTGCATGGGCAGCTGGGCAAACTTATGGACAAAATATACAAAGAGAGCGAAAAACCCAGCTGTCACTTTTGAAGAGCCTGGAGCAAAAACAGAATGTTGGGAGCAAAAACAGGGTACTGTGCATGCCCCCTTCACTCAGCACCACCAGTGAAAGTAAGTCGCTCAGTTGTGTCCAACTGTTTGGGACTCCATAGACTTAGTTCATGGAATTCTCCAGGCCAGAATACTGGAGTGGGTAGCCTTTCCCTTCTCCAGGGGATCCTCCCAACCCAGGGACTGAACCTAGGTCTCCTACATTGCAGGCGGATTCTTTACCAGCTGAGCCACAAGGGAAGCCCAAGAATACTGGAGTGGGTAGCCTATCCCTTCTCCAGCGGATCTTCCGGACCCAGGAATCGAACCAGGGTCTCCTGCATTGCAGGCGGATTCTTTACCAACTGAGCTATGAGGGAAGCCCCAGCACCACCAGAAGGGCGAGCAAAGTGTTTAAGCCACTACTCCAGCCTGACCTGGACACACGCTCACCCCGAAAGAGGAACAAGCTTGTCTCCCCGAGGTGAGTGAGCAAGCAAGGAAACCTGTTGTTTGTTCTTGTTTGCCCTCTGTTGTAACAGGGGCCCCAGTAAAGCCTTGGCTGGAAAAAATAAGTAGAGAGCCAGTGATGGGCTGTACCAGGCTGGGGAGGTAGGTGGGTTAGGTTTGGCCCCATTCTGGAAAGGTGGGTCTGGCTGACTGATCAAGGTGGGCTTCCCAGCCCACTTCCTCCTGGTTCGAGGAAGGTGGGCTAGTGAGTGCTCAGCTCCCATGATGGGCACAGGGCTTGAAGTGCTGGTTTACCAGGGCTGAGTCATCACCTGGAAGCTGAGGTAGGAACAGGAATGAAGTTAAGATCCTATGCTGGAGAACAGGGGAAGTTTGGTGCTGTGGCCAACAGTGAGAAGAGGCAGTCTGTGGTCTGAAAGCCTTGGTTGAAAGCCATGGAAGCTGAGCAGATGGTGGAGCAGGAGTCAGGCCAAGATCAGAGGCGAGCAGACAGAGTTTCTCTTGGGAGTGGGTTGTGATGACAGGGTGTGCTGGGCAGGGCCACCTTTTTCAAAGGGCAGCTCAGGACATCCCTGGAGTCAAGCCAGTAAGGTGCCATCCCTCATCTTAAAGGGACCCTGTCATCAGGGTCAAGAGACTTGGGTGAACAGTCTGCATAGTCTATAAGCCAAAGTGGTACCCAGCCAGGACAGAGTCTTGTTAGTAATAATAGCATCTTCATTTATTTCATGATTTAATACTTGAGTGTTTTCTCCTCTTTTAATGCACATGCATACAACGATGTCCCTGCCCTAGGAAGATGATGCCAAAGGCCTCCCACTAACCCTGTCCTTGGTTTTGTTTTGCCAGAAGTGTTTATGGACTTGGATTGATTAAACCGCACTTTTTGGTCTCCTAGTGACCTCCAGGAATTAGAAGCATCAGAGTGAAACTGTGTATTGTCTATATATTCACATTGCTGTGAAATCTGCATGTGCACATGTATTTATTCAGCTCCACATTCTTCGTGTGCATCTACTAGGTAGCAGGCACTGCTTTGGTGCTGTAGATGTACAAATATCTCTCTATAAAACTTGTGTCTCTGTGTTTATTATCCTGTAATACCACCTCTTATCCAGAGGTCAGACTAATGGCGGCCTCAAGCACCGAGAACATAAATTGGAAAAAAGCAGTGATAGAGGCTTGAAGCTGCAGAATGCTGAAAACTTTATTCCGCAGGAAAGACAGAATTTCCCTCAGGCAGTTGCTCAGAACAACTGTGTGTATCAGGCAGCAGATGATTGCAGCAGGACTCACCGACCGCACAAGAAATGATAGCTGACAGCAGAAGAAAGAGAAAAACTCGCGAGAGCAGAGTGATTTCTTTGGAATTCTTCCTAGTTGTTCAGCACAATGACCTGAGCCATTTACTTCAGCAGAAAACAACCACAAGGGCCCCAGTAACCTTTGAGAGCAGGACTGCGTTAAACAGGACCATAATTGATGATCATAATGCTACTAGCTTGAATTTCCATAGCTTTTCTTTTTTTAAAAAAATACCGTTCTTTGTATTACGTGTAACATCGCATTAAGTCAACACAAAATCGTTTTGGCAGCACACATCAGAACACATCAGAATCTTTGCATGTATAACTGAATCACTTTGCTCTACACCTGAAACTAACACAATATTGTAAATCAACTGCAGTAGTAGTGGTTTAGTTGCGAAGTCATATCTGACTCTTGAGACCCCATGGACTATAGCCTACGCGGTTCCTCTTTGCATGGGATTTCCCAGGCAAGAATACTGGAGTGGGTTGCCATTTCCTTCTCTAGGAGATCTTCCTGACCCGGGGATTGAACCTGTGTCTCCTGTGTCTCCTGCATTGGCAGGCGGATTCTTTACCACTGAGCCACCTGGGAAGCCTATCTATCTATCTATATCTCCATTTATTTTCTTTATATATATAAAGGAAATATTTAGTCATGAGAAAGAAGGATATCCTGCCTTTTGTGACAACATGGAATTTTGAGGGCATTATGCTGAAGTGAAATAAATTAGAGAAAAACAAACACTATGTGATCTTACTTATATGTGGAACTGATAGAGTAGACCTGTGGTTGTCAAGGGCTTGGAGGCTGGAGAAATAAGGAGGTCAGAGGGTACAAGCTTCCAGTCATAAGCTAAATAACTTCTGGGGTTCTAATATAGAGAATAGTGACGGTAGTTAATGCTAACGTATTATATATTTTAAACTTGCTAAGAGAAGAGATCTTAAATGTTCTCATCATAAACAACCACACACACATATATACACAAAGATAGCTATGAGATGATGGATGTGTTCACTAACCTTACTGTGATAATCATTTCAAATATATACATATATCAAATTATCACACGTATACCTTAAACTTACATGTTTATTATATCTCAATAAACCTGGAAAAATTGCCATCCTAGTTTATTAGAACATTATGTGTACGTCTTATGTTCTTTTTTCACAGAGCTGGATGGGGTTTTTGGTATGTGCATTTTTAAAAGATTTTTAAAGCTTCTGGAAAGATTCAGTTCAGTTCCATTCAGTCGCTCAGTCGTGTCCGACTCTTTGTGACCCCATGAATCGCAGCACGCCAGGCCTCCCTGTCCATCACCAACTCCCGGAGCTCACTCAAACCCACGTCCATCAAGTCGGTGATGCCATCCAGCCATCTCATCCTCTGTCATCCCCTTTTCCTCCTGCCCCCAATCCCTCCCAGCATCAGAGTCTTTTCCAATGAGTCAACTCTGCATGAGGAGATCAGCCCTGGAAAGATTAGGACACTTTAAATCTCTTACCAGTTATAAATAAGAATTCCCAGTTTCCTGAACTCTCACAAACACCGGTCTTACCATATTTAAAAAAGCTTTGCTAATTTAATAATTAAACATGGTATTTGTCTTAATCTGATTTTCCTTGATTGTTAGAGAGGTTAAACATTTGTTTGTTATTGCCTATTTATATTTATTTTCCTAATGAAATTATGAAATTTTATTTTTAGCTTATTTTTTCCATTGGCTTGTTAGACCTCTTTAAAAATTGACTGAAGTAGCTTTTTATGTATTGAGAATAAAATCACGTACCTCTTGTACATGTTGGAAATATTTTTCTCAAATTGCTGTTTGCCTTTTTGCATTTCACATTATACTTTCTAAAGAGTTTACAATTTTTATTTAATCAAAATTTCAATCCTTTTAGAAATGGTATCTGCTCTTGAGGCCATACTTTGAAAGTCTTTCATTCAATATTATGTAAATATTCAAGTATATATTTCCATGCTTTTAGAGTTTGATTTAAAATTTTTACACTTTAATTCCATTAGGAATTTCTTTCATTATCACGGAGAGACGAAACCAGGGATGATGTTCAAAATATTTAACAACCAGTATGCCCTGAGTGCTGACCGATCAGAATGAATGTCAGTCATGGAAACTGGTCAGACTGGTAGTTTTTTTGCTGAATGTCAGCCCTGGATGAAATTGATTCTTTCCCCCAAATGATCAGCAGTTAGCCCAACACATATTACATCTTTTCCTCATTGATTTAAAATGCCTCATTTATCCTGTGTTAAATATTTTAAAAATTAGAATCTCTTTCTGAAGTTTACTATTGACTTCCCATTACATGGCTGCCTGCCCTACCTGTTCATAGTAAAGCAGTCAATTCAACACTGCTTTTGGTTAGTGTAGCTTCCAATGTAGACCCCCACCCCAGTACTCTTGCCTGGAAAATCCAATGGATAGAGTAGCCTGGTGGGCTGCAGTCCATGGGGTTGCTAACAGTCGGACAGACTGAGCGACTTCACTTTCACTTTTCTCTTTCATGCATTGGAGAGGGAAATGGCAACCCACTCCAGTATTCTTGCCTGGAGAATCCCAGGGACGGGGGAGCCTGGTGGGCTGCCGTCTATGGGGTCACACAGAGTCGGACACGACTGAAGTGACTTAGCAGCAGTAGCAGCAGCTTCCAATGTAGAACATTTTATTAATGTGTTTTCAAATCACTGTGACGAGCAGGTAAGAAAGGGTGTCACCACCTTGACATCTGATCTTCAGGAGGTAATACAGCTGCTCTTACACAGTGGGAGCAAGAAAGAATGTCTTGCTCTTAAGTGTTCCACTGGGACATCTTCTGAGGCTCCCATCCCAGTTTCAAAGGTATATGGACAACACCTATAGCAGTTATATGTATATTAATACACACCCACATATATATATACACATTCTTTTTCATATTTTTTTCCATTATGGTTTATCACAGGGTATTGAATATAGCTCCCTGTACTGTAGAGTAAGACCTTGTTTATCCATTCTGTGTTGAGAATAGTTTGCATCTATTAACCCCAAACTCTGAATCCTTCCCACCCCCATGATGTTTTCCACAGTGGCTACACCAGTTTACCTTCCCACCAACAATGTAGGAGGAGGGGTCCCTTTTCCCCACACCCTCTTGAGCATTTATTATTTGTTGACTTATTAATAATGGCTCTTCTGATTGAGGTGGTATCGCACTGTAGTTTTGATTTGCATTTCTTTAATAATTTGTGATATTGAACATCTTTTCATGAGTCTGTTGGCCATCTGTATGTCTTCTTTGGAGAAATATGTATTTAGTCTCCTGCCCATTTTTAAATTGGGCTATTTGTGTCTCTTTGTTGTTGAGTTTTGTGGACTCTTTGTATATTTTGGAAATCTTTGTTGTTGAGTTGTGTGGACTCTTTGTATATTTTGGACATTAAGCCCTTGTATCATTTGCAAATATTTTCTCCCAGTTTGAAGATTGTCTTTTCTTTTTGTTTATGATTCCCTTTGCTGTGCAAATGCTTATAAGTTTGATTAGGTTCCAGATGTTTATTTTTGCTTTTATTTATATTGCTTTGGGAAACTGACCTATAGAAACATTGGTATAATTTATGTCAGATAATGTTTTGCCTATTCTCTCTTCTAGGAGTTTTATGGTGTAATGTCTTATAATTTATAATTAAGTCCATAGAGCTTTTATGGAGTTAATTATAAATTAGCTTTGATTATATGAAGTCTCCCTGTGTATTAGAGATATAGATTAACTACAAAAAAGGATTTTCTTGAATTTTGAGCTAAATGAAAATGAGTTATTTAAAACTGTCCCACCTCCATCATTTCCTGAAGTTTTCCTCCATATACAATGTAGCCTGTGTAGATAACACACTTTTACAATAGGAATCTTCAATTTCATGAAACTCATAGTTCTCTATGAAGGCTCTGCCCAGGTAATGACAAAATTAGGGAGGAAGCTACAGGCAAAGGCAAGTTTGGCAACTGGAGTCTACTATAGGCCACATGTGAAGTATTTGGAAATAACTGATCAAATGCCAGGAAATGTTTCTTACCTTTGGGATATTAATAAGATTAACTTGATGTAGATATTTTGCTTATAAAAATTATGCTTGTTTTTGATAAAAAATTAAAACTACACGGAAGGCCTTCCTACACTGCAATCTCACTTCCAGAGTTTTCTACTCTTAACAAATGTCTTGTGTATCCTTCAGAAAGTTTCTGTATATACAGAAAAATATAGAATATCCCTTAAAGTACCTTCCCCATACCACCTTTCACATGGAATTATCCTGAATGTGATGGTCTCCATCTTGCTCTGTCAATTAACAAATTGACAAATCAAACCTTAGACCTCTTTTTACATAGCTGTGTACATATCTGTTACTCTGTTGTACACAGTAGTATGGTATGTACCTATGCCATAATTTATTTACTAGTTGCTTTTGATGCTCATTTGGTTGTTTCCAAGGTTTTGTTCTAAGAAAACATACCGCAGTCTGCATTCTTGTATTTATGCTTATATGGATTGTTCAAGATATTTGTGGATAAAATCTCAGAATAAATTCTTGCAGGGGAAGGTATGTGCATTTAACATTTTGGTAGATATTTCCAGGAACCTATTTATTTCCTTATGAGTAGAGTATAAAAACGTATGGGCTGAGTAGAGTATAAAAATGTATGGGCCCAGATGCGTGACCTGAATCTAATCATGAGGAAACATTGGGCAAAGCAAATTAAGGCACATTCTTAAGACGAAACAAAACATGCATTTATCTTTGAACGTATCAAGTTCTTGTTAAAATAAAAATGGAAAAAAGGAAATAAAAAAGCAACATTTTAATAATAAACGAGGTTGGTCGGCATGGACAAAAACAGAAAAAGAAAGTCTTTCAGCCTTTCTCTGTGGACTGTGGATATGGGTTGTGGACTTGTCATGTAGGGCCTTTGTTGTGTTGAGATATATTCACTCGACGCACTTTGTGAGCGTTTTTTTTGTGAATGGATGTTGGATTTTGTCAAGTGCTTTTTGTGCATCTATTCAGATGATCATATTTCTTTCATTTTGTTCATGTGGTGTGTCGCATTGATTGATTTGTGGATGTTGAGCCATTATTGAGTCTCTGGAATAAATCCTACTCATTCATACCAAAAAATAAAATGCAAAAAGTGTCAAGGTCTTGAAAATGACAGAAAGACAGAATCATTTCAGACTGCTAGAAACTAAAGAGGCATGACAGATAAATGCAGCATATGGTTCCAGACTGGATCTTTTTGCTATAAATGACTTATTGGGAAAATTGGTTAAACTTGAAGGGGGTTTGTGGATCAGATGGTTGTGATGTGTTAATGTTAATTTCCTGATTTTGATAAGGTATTTTGGGGCTACATAGGCTAATTATCTTGTTTGGTGGCTTAGATAGTTCAGAATCCACCTGCAGTGCTGACCTGGGTTCGATCCCTGGGTTGGGAACATTCCCTGGAGGAGGGCATGGCAACTGATTCCAGTATTTTTGCTTGGAGAATCCCCATGGACAGAGGGGCCTGGCAGGCTATAGTCTATGGAGTTGCAAATAGTTGGACACGACTGAGTGATTAAACACAACACAGCACATCTTATTTGTAGGAAATATATACTAAGGTATTCAGAGGTGATGGGTATCATTTTGGCAGTTTCTGAAACAGTTCAGAAAAAAAGTTCTTTTATTATATTTGAAACTTTTCTATAGTTGTGTAATTGTTCAAGATAAAAATCTGAAAAATATACAAAAGGAAAAAATTACAGGGTAGTTTAAAATGCATATTTCATTAAAAATTTGCTCACCAAAGAGATCAGATTTATGCAGTTTCAAACTAGAGTGCTATACTAAGCTTTTAGAAGCAGAATTATATGAGGGACTAATTTAAAAATGACTGAAAAATAGAATTATTTCACAAATTGCATTAGTAGACAATAATTCTATATGATTTCCATTTTTGAGTTGTAGCTCTTTCATAGTTTTCCTTAGGAAATTGTTTCTAATATTTCAATCAGTCTTAATATTTGGGACATTTTGTTATTCATTTCTCTTGCTCTAATTTACCTGTTTTTCCTGATTTAATTTCATTTAATCATATTAAGTAATATCTCCCATTTCCTTTTAAAAGTTGTTTTGTCCATTTCTTACATACTCCTTAATTATTTCTTGCATGAATGTCCCTTCATGCCTATATGTTTTCATATGTGCCCACATTAGTAAAATGATAGTGTTGTTTGATATTGAAAAGCGTCAGTATTCTTGTTGGTTAGTAAAGCTTTATGCCTGTCTCTTATACACATCTAGATGTGTATAAGAGACAGAAATATTTGGGACATTTTGTTATTCATTTCTCTTGCTCTAATTTACCTGTTTTTCCTGATTTAATTTCATTTAATCATATTAAGTAATATCTCCCATTTCCTTTTAAAAGTTGTTTTGTCCATTTCTTACATACTCCTTAATTATTTCTTGCATGAATGTCCCTTCATGCCTATATGTTTTCATATGTGCCCACATTAGTAAAATGATAGTGTTGTTTGATATTGAAAAGCGTCAGTATTCTTGTTGGTTAGTAAAGCTTTATGCATGTATGAATTATTGAAATAATTATTTACAAGACCTAATGTGATTTTGTTATTTTTATCATGAATATAAATGGTAATATATTTCAATTTAGATATGATTTAATGTAACTCTTTTGTTTGATAAAATATAATCTCTGTAAATAATTATTGCTCACATTCTTCACTGATGACCATTCATTAGTAATTTTTCAAAATAATTCTGACAGTTTTACATGTCACATATTATTGAGTAATCTGTAAAATGAACTTGTTTATTTGGAGAAGACAACATGGTTTCATAGTTGCATGGAAACTATTAAGATGAGATCTAGCAGCAATAAAAATATTAACAGTTGTTATGTCTGGGTTGTAGGAAGTTCTATTTTTCTCCTTTTGCTTACCTCTATTTACAGATTTACTTATAATAACCACATATTGATTTGTTTAAAAAATAAATAACATTTCAAACACAATGTGTTTATCAACAGGGGCTTCCTTGGTGGCTCACTGATAAAGAATCCGTCTACCCATGTGGGAGACTCAGGAGATGTGGGTTCAACCCCTGGACTGGGAAGATCCCCTGGCGAAGGAAACGGCAACCCTCTCCAGTACTCTTGCCTGGGAAATCCCATGGACAGAGGAGCCTGGCGGGCTACAGCCCAAGGGGTCACAAAACGACTGAGCATGCGTGTACACAGGCATGTGTTTCTCAATAGAGTTCAGAGGAGACCCATGAAAAGAGAGGTGGAGGGAGTGTGGGAGTGTGGCCAACGGTTCCCAGTTCTGTTCCTTCCCTGGTTCTTAAGGGAGCTGAGAAAAAATAATTCTTATGTTCCTCACTCTTTCCAAGAATGCATTATTCAAGTAGATGAACACATTTAATTTTTCTATATGAAAAAGAAGCACAAGCTCTGGAAACTTTCTGCTTGCAAATAGTCGTTTGGTTTTTTCCTGTCCATAGGAATATGCACTCTGAAGTGAATACACTAAGCATCTGTATTAGTTTGCTAGGGCTGCCATAAGTATACACAGACTGGGTGGTTTAAACAACAAATTTGGTTTTTCACAATTCTGGAGGCTAGAACTCTGAGACCACGGTGTTGGCAAAGTTGTCTCCCTCTAACAGCTGTCTTTGCCATGTGTGTTCACACAGTCTTTCCTCTGTTGGTGTCCACGTCCAAATTTCTGCTTCTTACAAGGATTAAGGATGCTAGTCATGTTGTATTAGGGCCCATCCTGCTGCTGCTGCTGCTACTGCTGCTAAGTCACTTCAGTCGTGTCCGACTCTGTGTGACCCCATAGACGGCAGCCCACCAGGCTCCCCCATCCCTGGGATTCTCCAGGCAAGAATACTGGAGTGGGTTGCCATTTCCTTCTCCAATGCATGAAAGAGAAAAGTGAAAGTGAAGTCGCTCAGTCTGTCCGACTGTTAGCGACCCCATGGACTGCAGCCCACCAGGTTACTCCGTCCATTGGATTTTCCAGGCAAGAGTAATGGGGTGGGGTGCCATTGCCTTCCCCGAGGGCCCATCCTAATGATCTTATTTTACCTTAATTGTCTCTAAAGATCCTATCTCAATGTGCAATCACATTTTGAGATACTGGGGGTTAAAAGACTTCAGCGTACGAATATTTGCTGTTGTTGTTCGGTTGCTAAGTCATGTCTGAATCTTTGTGAGCCCGTCGACTGCAGCACGCCAGGCTTCCCTTCACCATCTCCTGGACTTTGCTCAAACTCATGCCCGGTGAGTTGATGATGCCATCCAACCATCTCATCCTCTGTTGCTCCCTTCTCCTTCTGCCTTCAGTCTTTCCCAGTGTCAGGGTCTTTGCTAGCGACTCAGCTCCTTGCATCAAGTGGCCAAAGTATTAGAGCAGTAGCTTCAGCATTAGTCCTCCTAATGAATATTTGAGGTTGATTTCCTTTAGGATTGACTGCTTTGATCTCCTTTCTGTTCACGGGACTCCCAAGAGTTTTCTCCAGCACTACAGTTTGAAAGCATCAATTCTTTGGCCCTCAGCCTTCTTTATATATTTAAATATTTATGAATATTTCGAGGGGCATAATTCAGTGAGATGGTTAGATAGCATCACTGACTCAGTGGACATGAATTTGAGGAAACCCTGCAAGACAGTGGAGGACAGTGGAAAGCCTGGTGTGCTGTAGTCCATTGGGTTGCAAAGATTCAGATATGACTTACTGATTGCACAACAACCATTCAGTCTATAAAAGCATCTGAAAAACATGCCTATCAATTCAAATACTCTTTGGTTCCATAACCATACATGGCTCATATAGAGTGAGTTAGGGACTCTTTTTCAGAATGAAAAGTTGGGAACTTCTACCCAGAGAAATTCACGTACACAGTGAATTTCACATCAGGGAGTTTACAGAGATGCCCTGGCCCCTGCCACCTCACCCTGTCTATGCATCTCTAGGGTCCAGATCACTTGGTGCCTGTGTGCTAAGTTGCTTCAGTCACGTGTGACTCCTTCCAACTCTATGGACTGTAGCCCAGCAGATTCCTCTGTCCATGGGATTCTCCAGGCAAGAATATTGGAGTGGGCAGCCCTGCCCACCTCCAGGGGATCTTCCTGACCCAGGAATTGAACCTGCATCTGTTATATCTCCTGCCTTGGCAGGTGGATCCTTCACTACCAGCACCACCTGGGAAGCTCAGGTACTGATGCTATTAAAACCACAAAGTCAGGGAATTCACTGATCAAATCCATCAGACTGGTTGTTTGTAAACAGTCACAAAACTTCACAAGGTTAGCCAGTAGTAAATTACAGTTTTAGATCTTTCGCTTAAATGCTTATAGTCCATTGGTTATAAGCTTGATACCTCAAGGATTTGAAAGCAGTTCTCACTCTACCAAAATCAAACTCCAAATGCCTGCCAGCAACTCTCCTGCATGACTGGAGCTCTCTTGGTTTCCAAAGATGTCTCCTGATACCAGATTTTAAGGATACATCGACAGTGAGGGAGGCCAGGCCTGCTCTCAGGTGGTCCTGGGTTTGGACCTCTTAAGAATGAAAGGATGTGGCCACACCAGATTACATCTTGAGATTCCTTGGAGATGTAGTCGGGCTTTGATAGTGGATAGAGAGGTTATGGGCTAATTAGGTTGATTTCCATTTCAGACTTTCCACCTAAAACCTGAAGTTCTTTGGTGCTCGAAGGTCAAAAGGAACTTAATATTACTTGAGGCTGAGTCAGATTTCCTAGGGCTGGGCCTCTAACTAGTCCTGTGAAGTGAGTAAGATATACTTTTAATATTTTTGAAAACACTTATTTGTTTATTTGGCTGCGCCTGGTCTTAGCTGTGGCATGTGGGATGTTTGATCTTTGCTGTGGCATGTGGGGTCTTTAGTTGTGGGATTCTTGGCTATGGCATGCAAACACTTAGTTGTAGCATGTGAGATCTAGTTCTTTAACCAGGGATCGAACTGGGACCACGTGTATCGGGAGCACAGAATCTTAGCCACTGGACCACCAGGGAAGTCCCCTTTAGCATTGCTTTTGCTTATAAATAAAGACAAGGGAAAAATCTGTTCTAGCCTTTATAGAAGTGAGCTTGAGTTGGGCCCTATACCAAGTATATGTAGCTTCCCATAGAATGTATGGACTTGAATGAATGTTTAGACCCGGTGCAGAGAATATTTTGATGACCCTGTTTTTTTCTGGTACATTAAGTAAATGTGTCCATCTGAGTCCAGTTACTGCTTTTTGTGTTGTTAGCACAACACTTTGGCAGGGTTTGTGAGTCAGGAAAAATTTGATATTTGGGTTCGGTTTGTCTCGGCCTTCTGAAACATCATGTGATTCTTTTCCAGCTTTTGTTTTAAAGTTCATTTAGATTTGATTTAAGTCCATTGTCAAAACAAAATTGAAAATGCTTATTCAATAATACAGTGCCACTGGAAATCAGCTAATTCCCCATTATATAGTTACATCAAAATTCTGTACATAAGCCAAAAATATCATGAAGGAAAAAGCTTGCTAATCTACCAGATATTCTTTAATTAAATTATAAATTTTTAATGTATCTTTAGTTTTGTGTGACTGTATTTTATTTTCTTTGTTCTTTTTTAATTGCAGTGTGGTTGATTTACGATATTGTGTTAGTTTCAGGTGTACAGCATAGTGATTCAAAAACTTTATCGATTATACTCCATTTAAAGTTGTTAAAATATATGAGCTGTATTTCCTGTGCTGCACGATACGTCCTTGTGGCTTATTTACTTTGTGCACAGTGGTTTGTACATTTTAATCCCCATCCCGTCTTGCCTCTCCCCTCTTCCGTCTCCTCGGTGGTAACCACCAGTTTGTTCTCTGTATCTGTGAGTCTGTTTCTGTTTTATTATATTCGTTTATTAGTTCTAATATTAAAAAAGGGAGAAAAAAGTGACCATAGACTCCATAATGAAAACTACTATACAGTCTTTCTCCTTATACATTTGTCTTTTTCACACGATATATGTGTAAACTTCCCTGGAAAATTATGTTATTCCATTGATGACTGAATAAATGAAAGAATAAAAATGGTTCAAAATTAAAAAAAAAAAGAATATGTGGTGCACACACACACATCGGAATACTACTCAGCCATAAAAAGAGTGAAACCTTGCCATTTGCGACAGCATGGCTGGACCTGGAGGGTGTCATGCTTAATGAAATAAGTCAGGCAGTGAAAGACCAGTACTGTATGATATCACTTTTATATGGAGTCTAAAAAATAGATTTTTCCCTTGTCTTTGTTTATAAGCAAAAATAATGCTTAAGGCGCCAGTGGCTAAGGTTCTGTGCTCCCAATACAGGGACCCCCGGTTCAGCCCCTGGTTGGAGAACTAGATCGCATGTGCTCCAACCAATAAAACTCCCACAACTAAAGATCCTGCATGCCATAACCAAGACTTGGTGCAGCCAAATAAATAAGTAAATATTAAAAACAAATACTAAAGGTATCATCTAATGCTGTTCACTTTGTGGGACTGGTTAGAGACCCAGACCTCAGAAATCTGGCTCAGCCTCAAGTATCTTCAGTTTTGCGTACAGATGTCAAGAGTTCCTTAGAAGTGTTTTTTTGTTTGTTTGTTTGTTTTTTTCATTAAAGAAAACCACTCAAATTTTATTCAGATTTCATCGGTTTCTCCACTAATGTCTTTTTTTTCTGTTCCAAGAGCCAATACAAGATAACTACATTTTCTTTAGAATGCTTTTTCTTTTATAAAGTAATTTTTGTTATTCCCATATTTTATAATAATTGCTGACTAGTAGAAATCCTGACCATGCTTGTGTGTATGGTTATGGATTCGCCAACCCCTTCTTTGGGAGAACAGCAAAAATAATCCTATGGGATTCAGAGTCACACTGGCCTGAGTTTTAATTCTTAATTTTCTACTTAATTTTGTGGGGTACCAGTCAGTTTAAACTCTCTGAACTTCAGTTTCATCTGTAATATGGTATTAATAATGATAAAAAATAATACCTGCCTCACTGAGTTGTAAGGACTAAATGTGAGTATACAGTGAACTATGATGATTCTTGGTGTTACTATTACTTACCATCTAATGCCAATATTAAAGAAAAGAGAATTATCTAGAGAGCAGATGGTCAAAGATGATTTTAAAAACTGGGGGAGGAGAAATGGCATGGAAAAGCCACAAACTGGAAAAACTCACTCAAAAACAAGCCACATTTGATTACTGAGTAAAATTAAGAAGCTTTCCTATTTCTTGCCAGCATATTTAGATGAAAATGTGTAACATGGGGCCAGTTTTGTTACTTGGCATGTTTCTGGCCATTTGTAAAAAAAAAAAAATGTTCAGCAGCTGTTGTTCTGGGAGGCATATGGATGGATGACATTCTGAATTGTTTTTTTCAGATGGAGAAACTGAGGCACCCCGTGTTTTTAATTGTTTTTCCACATCCATGAATTATTGCATTTGAAATGATAGGACCCAAGTATCTTCTGCCTTCCAGCTACGTGCTGCAGAAAGGAATTGTCAATGGATGAGTTGGTAAAAATGGGGAGCTTCCTGCGAGGGAGGCCAGCTGAAGAGTCGTGCTTTTGTGTCTGGTACAGATGGCCAACTGGTAGTGCTGGGCTCCCCTCCCCTGCAGCCACCCACCCTCAAGTGACAGCTTTTTGCATTTCCTTGTCTAATTAAACCACCAACAGAGAATGCCAGTTATAGGCTTGCATGACACCTCTGAATATTAAGTAGGTTTTGTAATTAATTATTTTTTGAAAGGCTTGATCCTCCGTAATTAAGAAAAAATCTTTGAGAATTAATAATAGGTGACCACGATACATGGACTAAAAACACCACGAGCAACAGCTTGGCAGGGAGGGAACAACTTTGCATCCAAGATAGTGTCTTTATTGATCAGCCTTGGATGGTCTGAATGCTCCCAATACTAACATCACGATGTGTTTCTTCTCTTTTCTATATTCCTGTGCACCCAAGTGGAACCAATTGTTCCTGCACAGGATAAGATATAAAAATGCAGATAACTTAAATAACTTACTGCCCAACAAGGCAGCCTGTGTTGTGCATGAGACTATATCGCAAGCTGCTGCCTGCCTCTTGTTGCCCTCTGGGTTAGTTACGATGGCAGCGCTGTTCAGTAGCTTTTTCACCTTTTTGTGCTGGTGGGGACACTAAGGCCAGATGACAGATGCTGGTGAGATCTTGAAATCCGAGGCGTGGAAAGAGCGCCTTTGATCAGGTGTTCTTATTCTCCTCTGGCGAGCCTGTGGGGCGTGGCACAGCTGGCCCACCCCAGAGGACAGTCCAGTATGCCACCGCTGTTTAGAGGCAGGGTCTGCCATTCTGCCCTTGCGGAGGTGGGCAGCTGGGGAGGTAGGAACTTGCTGCTGGGGGATAGTCTGCCTCTGGGCCTGGGGGGTAATTTTGCCTTTTTCGGTGAGGGCTTTTTATTTTCATTGTTTAGTTTTGGCTGCGTAGGGTCTTAGTTGCAGCCTGCAGGCTCAGTTACCCCACTGCATGAAGCATCTTAGCCCCCTGACCAGGGATCAAACCTGCGCCCCTAGCACTGGAAGGTTGATTCTTAACCACTGGGCCACCAGGGAAGCCCAGGCGGAGGCTTTTTAAGCTAAGTCTGTTCAGTCTAGATTGGTGACTGCCAAAACTAGATAGGACAGGCATGCTGTAATTCAGGGGGTCACAAAGAGTGGGACACGAATTATTGACTGAACAACCACCCGCACAACAGATGTTTAGCCAGAAACAGCTGGGGAAGGGATGATGGAGTGAGGTGAGCAAAAATGGGAGAGGGGTCATACTCACATTTTTATTTAAAGGAAACTTCCTGCCCTTTCCTTTCGCCAGGTCTCATTCTCCTCCCATCTTCACTTGGAATTCTCAGGACAAGGACTGGCCACTTATCCTGATTTTGCGTTTCTGTTTTAGTGGTTTGCACCAGTATTGTTTTGATTAGATTTCAGCTTTGAGAACAGCAGGATCATGCCTCAGCAGAGTAGAGTTTTAGATCTGGAAGGTATCTTGGGAGTTCTGGACCAGCCATGGAAAGTCTTGAATCTTCAAGATTCTAAGAAGATTCCAAGATGCCTTCCAGGGGTTTTGCTATCTGGCTGAGAGATTTAGATGTAAGGGTAATGTCTGAAGATGGTTATCATCCTAATTATTAACCTGTATTGACTGACACACACTCTATAAGCTTTGTCTTTTGACATTTTAGTTAATTTTTTAACAGGTAATAATCTGCATGTATTAATAGGTAACACACACATCACAATGCATAACTATGAGATATTTGATAAAAATTTTCCCTCTCCCCTCCACTGAGTTACCACCTCCCAGAGACATAAATAATAACTGCTTCCCACGTGGCACTACTGATTAAGAATACTCCTGTCAATGCAGGAGATATAAGAGATGTGGGTTCCGTCAGGAAGGTCACCTGGAGGAGAGCGTGGCAACCCACTCCAGTATTCTTGCCTGGAGAATCCCATGGACAGAGAGGCCTGGCAGGCTACAGTCCATGAGATCACAAAGAATCAAACACGACTGAAGCAACTTAGCATGGATGTTCAGTTCAGCTCAGTTCAGTCACTCATTTGTGTCCAACTCTTTGGGACTTCCATCACCAACTCCCGGAGTTTTCCCAAACTCATGTCCATTGAGTCGGTGATGCCATCTAACCATCTCATCCTCTGTTGTCCCCTTCTCCTCCTGCCCCCAATCCCTTGCAGCATCAGGGTTTTTTCAAATGAGTCAGCTCTTCTCATCAGGTGGCCAAGGCATTGGAATTTCAGCTTCAGCATCAGTCCTTCCAGTGAACACTCAGGACTGATCTCCTTTAGGATGGACTGGTTGGATCTCCTTGCAGTCCAAGGGACTCTCAAGAGTCTTCTCCAACACCACAGTTCAAAAGCATCAATTCTTTAGCACTCAGCTTTCTTTAAAGTCCAACTCTCACATCCATACATGACCACTGGAAAAACCATAGCTTTGACTAGACAGACTTTTGTTGACAAAGTAATGTCTCTGCTTTTTAATATGCTGTCTAGGTTGGTCATAACTTTCCTTCCAAGGAGTAAGAGTCTTTTAATTTCATGGCTGCAATCACCATCTGCAGTGATTTTGGAGCCCCCCAAAAATAAAGTCTCTCACTGTTTCCACTGTTTCCCCATCTATTTGCCATGAAGTGATGGGACTGGATGCCATGATCTTCGTTTTCTGAATGTTGAGCTTTAAGCCAACTTTTTCGCTCTCCTCCTTCACTTTCATCAAGAGGCTTTTTAGCTCCTCCTCACTTTCTGCCATAACGGTGGTGTCATATGCATATCTGAGGTTATTGATATTTCTCCCGGCAATCTTGATTCCAGCTTGTGCTTCTTCCATTCCAGCGTTTCTCATGATGTACTCTGCATAGAAGTTAAATAAGCAGGGAGACAATATACAGCCTTGATGGACTCCTTTTCCTATTTGGAACCAGTCTGTTGTTCCATGTGCAGTTCTAACTGTTGCTTCCTGACCTGCATACAGGTTTCTCAAGAGGCAGGTCAGGTTGTCTGGTATTCCCATCTCTTTCAGAATTTTCCACAGTTTATTGTGATCCACACAATCAAAGGCTTTGGCATAGTCAATGTACACTATTCATTTATTGTATATCCTCTCAGATTTTTGAGGAAAAAATGTGTTGGAGAAGACTCTTGAGAGTCCCTTGGACTACAGGGAGAGCAAACCAGTCAATCCTAGAGGAAATCAGTCCTGAAGATTCACTGGAAGGACTGATGCTGAAGCTGAAGCTCCATTACTTTGGGCATCTGATGTGAAGAACTGACTCATTAGTTCCCCTGATACTGGGGAAGATTGAAGGCCAGAGGAGAAGGGGATGACAGCAGATGAGATGGTTGGATGACATCATCCACTCTATGGACATTAGTTTGAGCAGGCTCCAGTTATTGGTAATGGACAGGGAAGCCTGGCATGCTGCAGCCCATGGGGTTGCAAAGAGTTGGATATTACTGAGCGACTGAACTGAACTAACTGAACTCAGATTTTTATGCATAAACAAGAAAATCTGAATATAAACATATATATTTTCTGTTTCCTGGCCAAGTGGTAACACATTACACATTGTTCTTTGTTTCATGTGTTGTTTTTACTTAATTCTCACAGCAGTCTTATGTGGAATGAGCTATTATTACCCCATTTTACAATTAGAATTAAGCTCTAGCTGAGTAACTTGCCCAGGGCAATGTAGCAGGGTGGAGGCGCTGGGATAACCCCCAGCTGTCTAACTTGGTCAGCCGTGATCTCAATCACTAGGCTGTCCTGCTTGGCTGGGACTGGTACGGACTCCCAGGAGTGCCTGCTGATTTGCACAAATTCCCTGGAGGCTCAGCTCAATGCTGGCTGCTAACCACAGACTCCAGCCAACAAATGTGGAAAGGTGGCAAAACTCCGTTCTGAATCAGTTGGCATTTTTCTTTCTTTTCAATGAAGTAATGATTTTTTTTTTAATTGTGGCCAAATACATATAACAAAATCGGCCATTCCCTGGACAGTGGAGCCTTGCAGGCTACAGTCCATGGGATTGCTCGAGTCAGACAACTTAGTGACTACACAACAACAAACCATTTTAAAGTGTACAGTTTAGTGACGTTAAGTTTACATAATTCTGAAACCAGTCTCCAAAACTCATTTCATCTTCGTAAGCTGAAATTCTGTATCCTTTAGACAACAACTTGCCATGTGTCTCCCCACAGTGATCTGGCCCCTGGTAACCATGGTCCTACTTTCTGTCTCTGAGTTTGACTACTCTTAGGACCTCATGCGGAGAAGGCAATGGCACCCCACTCCAGTACTCTTGCCTGGAAAATCCCATGGATGGAGGAGCCTGGTGGGCTGCAGTCCATGGAGTTGCTAGAGTCGGACACGACTAAGCGACTTCACTTTCACTTTTCACTTTCATGCATTGGAGAAGGAAATGGCAACCCACTCCAGTGTTCTTGACTGGAGAATCCCAGAGACAGTGGGCCCCTGTCTATGGGGTCGCACAGAGTTGGACACGACTGAAGCGACTTAGCAGCAGTAGCAGGGACCTCATGTAAGCGGGATGATATTGTATTTGTCTTTTTGTGATAGACTTATTTTGCTTAGCATAGTGTCCTCGAGTTTTGTTCATGCTGTAGTATGTGCTTTTGTTTTTAAGGCAGGATAACATTCCATTGTTTGTAAGCACAGCATTTTGTTTATTCATCCACCCCTTGGTGGGCACTTGAATTGCTTCCACTTTCTGGCTGTGGTGCATAATGCTGCTGTGAACATAAATGTACTCATATCTGTTGCGTTTCTGCTTTCAGTTCTTTTGGAATTGTTGGATCATATAGTAGTTCTGGAGGAGGAAATGCAACCCCCTCCAGTATTCCTGCCTGGAGAATCCCATGGACAGAGGAGCCTGGAGGGCTATACCGTGGGGTTGCAAAGAGTCGGACACGACTAAAGTGACTTAGCGTGTCGTAGTTCTGGGCTTCCCTGTGGCTCAGATGGTAAAGAGTCCGCCTGCAATGTGTGAGACCTGGGTTTGGTCCTTGAGTTGGGAAGATCCCCTGGAGGAGGGTAGGGCAACCCACTCCAGTATTCTTGCCTGGACAATTCATGGACAGAGGAGCCTGGCGGGCTACAGTCCATGGGATTGCAGAGTTGGACATGACGGAAGTGACTAAGCGCGCACACACACACACAAGGTAGTTTCTACTTTTAATATTTTGCAGAAATGCCACGCTATTTTCAATTTTGCCTTTTCCAGTAGTGTACAAGGGTTCAGTCTCTCCACATGCTTGCCAGCATTTGTTATTTTCTTTTTTGTTTTTGCTAGTAATCATCCTAATGGACATGAGATGGCATTTCTTTGATAACACGCTAATTCTTGTATTGGTCCACCTGCCAAAGAATTCAGAGTTCTCACTTACTGTCCCTCTTGCAGGAGGGGGGGAGAGGGCTGTGAAGGAACAACCAGCCTGGAGGCCAAGTGACGCTGATGCTCAGCTCAGTAGACTTGAGCCTCCCCCTACCTGGGTCCTTGGCGACCTCACTCTGGGCTTCACTGTGGCTGCATCTTCATGCTGGTTATTCCTCAGCAGGTTTTCTTAACCTTTGCCAAAAAGACCAGGATGGGCTCCCAGGATGCAGAGGAGACCTTCCCATCTCGTAGATAACTCACGTTACTTATCCCTTCTTCACGGGTGGTTGCTTGCTTTGTTAAAGTGGGAGGCTTTTTAAATCTAGCAACACTTTCATTCAATAAGCCAAGTCACTGTTAGGTGTCTACCCTCCAGTTTACATTGTCTTTTGTTTCATCCTCTCCAGGAAGAAGATGAGGATGTACTTGTCCCACAGTGTAATATGCAAGATGTATCACATCTCATGCGGACTCCCCAGTAAATGACTCAGACATGTTAGGTGAGCCATTTTTTCCCTCCAGCTCCCAGCCCTGGGCTCTCTGGAAGTGTTTCTTGGAATAATTAGTTAGCTTTAGTTACTCACGGTTCAGGTATGGCCTCTGTTTGTCTGTGTTCCCAGCCATGTTCCCCGCATCTAATTCAAGGCTTAGCTGCCCCAGGGACGGGGGAGCCCCGTGGGCTGCCGTCTGTGGGGTCGCACAGAGTCGGACACGACTGAAGCGACTTAGCAGCAGCAGCAGCAGCAGGGAGGAGCAGTGCGCCTCCGTTTGCGGTGTTATCCATTCTTCAGCTGCCTTCCGTACGCCCTTGAATGCTGTGTGTGCTCAGTCATGTCCAGCTCTTTGTGATCTTACGGGCTGTAGCCCACCTGGTTCTTCTGTCCATAGAGTTTTCCAGGCAAGAATACTGAAGTGGGTTGCCATACCCTCCGCCAGGGAATCTTCTCTCAGGGATAGATCCTGTCTCTTTTGTGTCTCCTGCTTTAGCAGGCATTTTCTTTACCACTAGTGCCACCTGGGAAGCCCTGAAGGCTGTATAACCATCTTAAAAAGTAAATACTTTTTCTAAATACAAAAGCAAGCACATGTTTAAAGCAGAAAACTTGGAAAAGGAAGAAAAAGACACCACTATAAATGTTGTAGTGCATAAGATCATAACACAGGTACTATTTTATAGTCTGCTTCTTTGCTTAAAAAATAGTGCAATCTTTCTACAATAACAAGTATTTCTTTACCATATGAATTTTAATGATAATCTTCATGGCATAACATGGATATTCTTCTATTCCTGATTTAAAAAGTTCTTTATTGTTGGATCTTTAGACAGTATCCTCTTGACTGTTAGACGCTTTCATGAACATATTGGTACATATACATATGAAACATGTTATTTTTAAATGCTGTATTTTGGAAAGATATATAGGAAGATCTGTTTTATTACTGGTGACCCTGACTCCACAAGGAAGTGGGCTGACCATGTAGGGACAAATACTGCACCGTGTAGGAACAAATACTATTTGCAGGAAGTGGAAGAGGGTGCCTTCCCTTGGAGCTAGGACAAAGGGTGTCTGGGCGGTGACAGCAACTCCAGAGAGCTTGGAACCACAGTCACATCATGGTTGTTTTGCCAGTTTCATTTGACACCAGTGTTCTAAGATGTTCAGGACCCTCTGTTTAATCCTGCCCTGCTGTTTATGGTCCTGATTAGTGGAATCTTTGGAAATATGTCTCTAGCAAATCAAGCCAATAGCCTCACCCTCAAAATGTAGATCTCTCCCTTTGTTTGATTGTTTGTTTTGTGAGATGTTAGATAATCATCTCAGTTCCTTTCTGTTTCTGAAGTAACATCTATTTCCCCAGGACATTTCTTTAGTTCTTACTGCAAGCACAAAGAGTTTTGTATCATTGTTAGTCTCATTGTTATTCTGGGTGTCTCCTCTCCCTTGGTGATTTACCGCAGACAGTCCTGGCTTTTTTTGCCCTAACACGTTCCTGAAGACTATGTCCTCAAGCAGATTTTTAAAAATCATATTTCCTAATGAGAATAACACAATTGAAAACCTGCAGGTTCATACCAAATAACTTAGAAACTTAGCAGCAGTAGCAGGGACCTCATGTAAGCGGGATGATATTGTATTTGTCTTTTTGTGATAGACTTATTTTGCTTAGCATAGTGTCCTCGAGTTTTGTTCATGCTGTAGTATGTGCTTTTGTTTTTAAGGCAGGATAACATTCCATTGTTTGTAAGCACAGCATTTTGTTTATTCATCCACCCCTTGGTGGGCGCTTGAATTGCTTCCACTTTCTGGCTGTGGTGCATAATGCTGCTGTGAACATAAATGTACTCATATCTGTTGCGTTTCTGCTTTCAGTTCTTTTGGAATTGTTGGATCATATAGTAGTTCTGGAGGAGGAAATGCAACCCCCTCCAGTATTCCTGCCTGGAGAATCCCATGGACAGAGGAGCCTGGAGGGCTATACCGTGGGGTTCCAAAGAGTCGGACACGACTAAAGTGACTTAGCGTGTCGTAGTTCTGGGCTTCCCTGTGGCTCAGATGGTAAAGAGTCCGCCTGCAATGTGTGAGACCTGGGTTTGGTCCTTGAGTTGGGAAGATCCCCTGGAGGAGGGTAGGGCAACCCACTCCAGTATTCTTGCCTGGACAATTCATGGACAGAGGAGCCTGGCGGGCTACAGTCCATGGGATTGCAGAGTTGGACATGACGGAAGTGACTAAGCGCGCACACACACACACAAGGTAGTTTCTACTTTTAATATTTTGCAGAAATGCCACGCTATTTTCAATTTTGCCTTTTCCAGTAGTGTACAAGGGTTCAGTCTCTCCACATGCTTGCCAGCATTTGTTATTTTCTTTTTTGTTTTTGCTAGTAATCATCCTAATGGACATGAGATGGCATTTCTTTGATAACACGCTAATTCTTGTATTGGTCCACCTGCCAAAGAATTCAGAGTTCTCACTTACTGTCCCTCTTGCAGGAGGGGGGGAGAGGGCTGTGAAGGAACAACCAGCCTGGAGGCCAAGTGACGCTGATGCTCAGCTCAGTAGACTTGAGCCTCCCCCTACCTGGGTCCTTGGCGACCTCACTCTGGGCTTCACTGTGGCTGCATCTTCATGCTGGTTATTCCTCAGCAGGTTTTCTTAACCTTTGCCAAAAAGACCAGGATGGGCTCCCAGGATGCAGAGGAGACCTTCCCATCTCGTAGATAACTCACGTTACTTATCCCTTCTTCACGGGTGGTTGCTTGCTTTGTTAAAGTGGGAGGCTTTTTAAATCTAGCAACACTTTCATTCAATAAGCCAAGTCACTGTTAGGTGTCTACCCTCCAGTTTACATTGTCTTTTGTTTCATCCTCTCCAGGAAGAAGATGAGGATGTACTTGTCCCACAGTGTAATATGCAAGATGTATCACATCTCATGCGGACTCCCCAGTAAATGACTCAGACATGTTAGGTGAGCCATTTTTTCCCTCCAGCTCCCAGCCCTGGGCTCTCTGGAAGTGTTTCTTGGAATAATTAGTTAGCTTTAGTTACTCACGGTTCAGGTATGGCCTCTGTTTGTCTGTGTTCCCAGCCATGTTCCCCGCATCTAATTCAAGGCTTAGCTGCCCCAGGGACGGGGGAGCCCCGTGGGCTGCCGTCTGTGGGGTCGCACAGAGTCGGACACGACTGAAGCGACTTAGCAGCAGCAGCAGCAGCAGGGAGGAGCAGTGCGCCTCCGTTTGCGGTGTTATCCATTCTTCAGCTGCCTTCCGTACGCCCTTGAATGCTGTGTGTGCTCAGTCATGTCCAGCTCTTTGTGATCTTACGGGCTGTAGCCCACCTGGTTCTTCTGTCCATAGAGTTTTCCAGGCAAGAATACTGAAGTGGGTTGCCATACCCTCCGCCAGGGAATCTTCTCTCAGGGATAGATCCTGTCTCTTTTGTGTCTCCTGCTTTAGCAGGCATTTTCTTTACCACTAGTGCCACCTGGGAAGCCCTGAAGGCTGTATAACCATCTTAAAAAGTAAATACTTTTTCTAAATACAAAAGCAAGCACATGTTTAAAGCAGAAAACTTGGAAAAGGAAGAAAAAGACACCACTATAAATGTTGTAGTGCATAAGATCATAACACAGGTACTATTTTATAGTCTGCTTCTTTGCTTAAAAAATAGTGCAATCTTTCTACAATAACAAGTATTTCTTTACCATATGAATTTTAATGATAATCTTCATGGCATAACATGGATATTCTTCTATTCCTGATTTAAAAAGTTCTTTATTGTTGGATCTTTAGACAGTATCCTCTTGACTGTTAGACGCTTTCATGAACATATTGGTACATATACATATGAAACATGTTATTTTTAAATGCTGTATTTTGGAAAGATATATAGGAAGATCTGTTTTATTACTGGTGACCCTGACTCCACAAGGAAGTGGGCTGACCATGTAGGGACAAATACTGCACCGTGTAGGAACAAATACTATTTGCAGGAAGTGGAAGAGGGTGCCTTCCCTTGGAGCTAGGACAAAGGGTGTCTGGGCGGTGACAGCAACTCCAGAGAGCTTGGAACCACAGTCACATCATGGTTGTTTTGCCAGTTTCATTTGACACCAGTGTTCTAAGATGTTCAGGACCCTCTGTTTAATCCTGCCCTGCTGTTTATGGTCCTGATTAGTGGAATCTTTGGAAATATGTCTCTAGCAAATCAAGCCAATAGCCTCACCCTCAAAATGTAGATCTCTCCCTTTGTTTGATTGTTTGTTTTGTGAGATGTTAGATAATCATCTCAGTTCCTTTCTGTTTCTGAAGTAACATCTATTTCCCCAGGACATTTCTTTAGTTCTTACTGCAAGCACAAAGAGTTTTGTATCATTGTTAGTCTCATTGTTATTCTGGGTGTCTCCTCTCCCTTGGTGATTTACCGCAGACAGTCCTGGCTTTTTTTGCCCTAACACGTTCCTGAAGACTATGTCCTCAAGCAGATTTTTAAAAATCATATTTCCTAATGAGAATAACACAATTGAAAACCTGCAGGTTCATACCAAATAACTTAGAATCAAATAAAACATAGGTATGGCAAATTATATGTCATTAAAACAAAGAAACATCTTTCTATATTTTTTTCTAAATCTTCTTCAGAGCTATCAGAGGCATTCAAAGTACTTGCACTAACTGAGGTCATACAAAGTAAGCATAAATATACAGCATATATTGTGTATTCAAAGGGCCCCAAATGTACATAGAAAGTACAGATAGAGACTATAAGAACATAATTCCACAACATGATCAGGTTAGCCCACGTCTAGATCTTTTGGGCTGAAGAAACTTCAGAAAGTTCTATCCTGCCTCACTTGATGGTTAAGGAAAGTGGGTCCCACAGCATTAAGTGACCTGCTAACGGTCTCCATGCTGACATTAATTCAACATGTAATTAATGACAGTTTTGCCTCCTTTCTGAGACATAAAGTAGGTTGTGTGGGGGTGCTTATCAGCGTTTCCCTTCAGGAGGACTGAAGATCTGTTATCCCAACCACTAGGAGAGTGGACAGTTACCAGCTGAATTTCTCGCCCGGGGCTTGCACTGGGCTGGGAAAAGCCTCTTTATCCAGGGCAGCTCCCATCTGATGGCTGCACTGCCTAGTTGATGTAGAGATATAAAGGCCTGGCCCCCCAGCCCCAGTGGAAACAACCCTGAAGGGCCAGTAGAGCAACTGAAGCCTGTGTTGTCTCTGCATGTGGTCCAGGTTTTCCCTCTGCCAGTGGTCCTTCCTTCCCTTTGGATACTGATCCTGAGAGCACTTTCTAATAAATACCCTGAAGGCAAACTCCATTTCAGAGTGTGCTTCTCAGGGAGCTGAACTGTGAGGTTAAGCAAACCTTTTGGGGATATTTGGGATCAACAAGTCTTTCAAAAAATGTGTAGCATGAAGTTTGAACTGGTGCCTTATTTTTTATATACTGTTTGTAAATTTTCTCAAAGAGTAAACAGAGGTAGCTCTGTTAACTCAAGTTGGAATATATGTATTCATGTATATTGTATTAATCAGTTCAGTTCAGTTGCTCAGTCATGCCCGACTCTTTGTGACCCCATGGACTGCAACAAGCCAGGCCTTGCTGTCCGTCACCAACTCCCGGAGTCTACCCAAACCCATGTCCATTGAGTCGGTGATGCCATCCAACCATCTCATCCTCTGTCACCCCCTTCTCCTCCTGCCTTCAATCTTTCCCAGCATCAGGGTCTTTTTAAATGAGTCAGTTCTTTGCCTCAGTTGGCCAAAGTATTAGAGTTTCAGCTTCAGCATCAGTCCTTTCAATGAATATTGAGGACTGATTTCCTTTAGGATGGACTGGTTGGATCTCCTTGGAGTTCAAGGGATTCTCAAGAGTCTTCTCCAACACCACAGTTCAAAAGCACCAATTCTTTGGCACTCAGCTTTCTTTACAGTCCAACTCTCACATCCATACATGACTACTGGACAAACCATAGCTTTGACCAGATGGACCTTTGTTGGCAAAGTAATGTCTCTGCTTTGTAATAGGCTGTCTAGGTTGGTCATAGCTTTTCTTCCAAGGAGCAAGCGTCTTTTAATTTCATGGCTGCAGTCACCATCTGCAGTGATTTTGAAGCCCCCCAAAATAAAGTCTGACACTGTTTCCACTGTTTCCCCATCTATTTGCCATGAAGTGATGGGACCAGATGCCATAATCTTAGTTTTCTGAATGTTGAGCTTTAAGCCAACTTTTTCACTCTCCTCTTTTACTTTCATCAAGAGGCTCTTTAGTTCTTCTTCGCTTTCTGTCATAAGGATGNCACTGTTTCCACTGTTTCCCCATCTATTTGCCATGAAGTGATGGGACCAGATGCCATAATCTTAGTTTTCTGAATGTTGAGCTTTAAGCCAACTTTTTCACTCTCTTTTACTTTCATCAAGAGGCTCTTTAGTTCTTCTTCGCTTTCTGTCATAAGGATGGTGTCATCTGCATATCTGAGGTTGCTGATATTTCTCCTGGCAGTCTTGATTCCAGCTTGTGCTTCCTCGAGCCCAGCATTTCTCATGATGTACTCTTCATATAAGTTAAATAAGCAGGGTGACAATATACAGCCTTGATGGACTCCTTTCCCTATTTGGAACCAGTCTGTTGTTCCATGTCCAGTTCTAACTGTTGCTTCCTGACCTACATACAGATTTCTCAGGAGGCAGATCAGGTGGTCTGGTATTCCCAAATAATACATATATTTCTGAAAATATTGCAGCATTTTAATAAGGACTTTAGTTTGGAAAGGACCTATCTTTTTCTTTATTGAAGTATCCTTGATTTACAGTATTGTGTTAGTTTCAGGTGTACAGCAAAGTGATTTAGTTATACATATGTACATTCAGATTATTTTCCACTATAGATTGTTACAAGATACTCAATAGTTTCCTGTGCTATCTATAATCCCTGTTGTATATCTGTTTTACGTGTAATAGCTTGTATCTGTTAATCACATACTACTAATTTATCTCTTCCTCCTCTCTTTCCCCTCTGGCACCCATAAGTTTGTTTTCTATGTCTGTGAATCGGCTTCTATCTTGTATATAGGTTCATTTGTATTATTTTTTAGACTCCATATGTAAATAGTATCATATAATACTTGTCTTTGTCTGACTTACTTCACTGAGTATAATCTTTAGGTCTACCCATGTTGCTGTAAATGGCATTATGTCATTACTTTTTCATGGCTGAGTAATATTTCCCTGTGGTTGTGTGTGTGTGTGTGTGTGTGTGTGTGTGTGTGAGTATGTGTGTGTGTGTGTGTGTGTATTGCTGCTGTGAATATTGGGGTGCATGTATCTTTTTGAATTGTGGTTTTAATGTTTTTATGGATATATACCCTGGAGTGGTAGTGGATATATAACCTAGATCATATGGTGGCTATATTTTTAGTTTTTTAGGAGCCTTGATACTATTCTTCATAGTGGCTACAGCAGTTTATATTCCCACCAACAGTGTACGAGGGTTTGGTTTTTTCCAAACCCTCTCTAGCGTTTGTTATTAATATTTGCAGACTTTTGGATGATGGTTATTTTGAGCTGTATGAAGTTAGTCACTCAGTCATTTCTGACTCTTTGCGACCCTATGGACTATAGCCTGCCAGGTTCCTCTGTCCACAGATTCTCCAGGCAAGAGGTGATACCTCATTGTCATTTTGATTTGGATTTCTCTAAGAATTAGTGTTTTGAGTACACTTTCATTTATTTGTTGGCCATCTGTGTGTTTTCTTTTGAGAAATGTCTAGTTAGGCCTTCTGCCCATTTTTTGATTGGGTTGTTTGTCTCTTTGATATTGAATTGTATGAGCTATTTGTACATTTTGGATATTAACCCCCTTTTCTCCCATTCAGTAGGCTGTTTTAGAAAAGACATATCTTGCTTATTTTTTTATTCTTCCCTTTCTCTCCCAACAAATTCACAGCCTAATTAAAGGGAGATGAAAATTCCCCAAGTTTTGTGTTTGAGACGGAGAGAGGGATGACTGGTGAGAATAAGGAGATGAAAGAGAATAAAGAGGTGATTTTGTGGAAATTAAATCTGAGGATTAAAGAAATAAAAAACATAGAGTGATGTATTAATAACAAATATTCATATATTTATTACACAAAATGTATATGTTGTAAATTGTCATGATTTGATCTTTTTAAAAAATAAACAATAGAAATTTATTTCTCACTGTTCCAGGGGCTGAAAATTCCAAGATCAGGGTGCTGGTAGGTTCAGTGTCTGGTGACGGTCCGTTTCCTGGTTCATAGATATTTGTCGTTTTGCTGTGTCCTCACTTGGCAGAAGGGCCAAGGGAGTTCTCTGAGGTCTCGCTCTCGTTTTTTTTTTCCTTTTGAACTTTTTAGCCGATTAACAATGTTATGATGGTTTCAGATGAACAGTGAAGGGACTCAGCCGTACATAAACATGTAACCCGTTCTCCCCAAAGGTCCTCCTCTGATCCAGACTGCCACGTAACATTGAGCAGAGTTCCATGTGCTATACAATAGGTCCTTGTTGGTTATTTATTTTAAATGTAGCAGTGTATACATGCAGAGAAGGCAATGGTACCCCACTCCAGTGTTCTTGCCTGGAGAATCCCAGGGACGGGGGAGCCTGGCGGGCTGCCAGCTATGGGGTTGCACAGAGCAGGACGCGACTGAAGCGACTTAGCAGCAGCAGCAGCAGTGTGTACATGACTACCCCAAACTCCCTAACTATCCCTTCCCCCTGGTAACTGTAAGTTTGTTTAGAAGTCTGTGAGTCTCTTTCTGATTTGCAAGTAAGTTCGTTTATGTAATTTCTGTTTAGATTCCACATATAAGGGATGTCATACGATATTTCACCTTCTCTGTCTGACTTACTTAATTCAGAATGACACTCTCTAGGTCCATCCAAATATGAAACAAAAGGTAGAGACAGAGCCCTTAGGATTTTCTCTTACCAGTACTGCAGATCTCATCCTGTTTGCCCTCAGTGTTTGGCTGAATCACTAGCCACACAGCAGCTGGTTTTTGACATCAGAAACACCAAAGGCGTAAACGTGGACGGGATAGCATCCAATGAACAGGGTGATGAAATGAGTGCTGAAAGAAGAGCACATCTTCCTGGTATGTGGACATTTATTGTAATGGAGTCGGGAAGGTACAAATTGAAATCTAGATGGTGCAACTGCAGAGAACAAACCCTTGGGGAGTAGAGCTCTCTCTCTCATTTTTAAATAATGTAGACAGTAGCATTTTAAAAGTCTTCCGAATCTGTGGATGTTGAATGGCTTGTGTAAAGGGCTTTGGAATTCATGATGAAATTTACCAGTAACTCCTCATTTCCCAAACAAGATTTCCTCTTCCTTCCCTGCTTCAGTAAACTGATTGCCAAATCCCTGAGTCAGAGACCTGGAAATCTCCCCAGAATTCTCCTGATCTGAGGACACCCAGTTCAGAATTGTTCAGATCCATCCCTTCCTCTTCATGCTGGCTTCTCCAGTCCTTATCTGGAATCTCTCCAGGTCTGGGTTGGACTGTTAAGAAGTCTCCTGAGTGGTCTTGATATGTTTCACCATGGTGCCCTACCATCAGCCCCGACCCAGCTCAGAAGCTGGGTCACACCACCACAAGTGAGGGCTTCCTAAAAGGCGATTCTGGCATATCATTCTTGAAAAGGAAAATCTGTAGCCACTTCCCATTGCTCAATAAATTAATTCAAGGTACTCTGTGAGGTGTTCTTGCTCTCCACATCCTGGCCTCTGACCTTCAGCTTCATGCAGCATCCTTCCCTCCCTGCCATGCTTCACACTTCATGATTTAGTGATGCTCAACCACTTGGATACCCCCACACCAACTATGTCATGCTTTCTTGTCTTTGCTCATGCCTCTTCCTTGTCTTGAACTAAATCCATCCTTGCTCCTATTTCTTCAGCTGGCAAACTCCCACTCAGAGTTTTTCAAAAAATAGCCCTGGTGGTTGAGCTAAATAAATAATAATAAATAATACAATTTTAAATTTATTTTATTTAAATTTTTATTTTTTTAATATTAAAAAATTTTAATTTATTTTTAAATTTAAATTTGTTTGTCTTTGGCAGCATCGAGTCTTAATCGCCACACATGAGCTTCTCCTTAGTTGTAGAGCGGGGCCTTGGTAGTTGTGGGTAAGGGCTTAGTTGCCCTGCAGCACGTAGAAATGCAGTTCCCCGACCAGGGATCAAACCTGCCTCGCCTGCATTGGAAGACAGATCCTTAACCACTGGACCACCAGCGAAGTCCCTCCAACTCAAACTCTGAGGCTCAACATTGCATATTCTCCTTGAGGAAATCTTCCACAGTTTCTTCCAGCAAGTTTGACTGTCTCTTTTTCTGTCTGCCCCTTATAATCTGACGTGAACTCCAAAGTGAAGTGAAGTGAAAGTGAAAGTCGCTCAGCTGTGTCTCACTCTTTGCGACCCCACGAACTATTCAGTCCATGGAATTCTCCAGGCCAGAATACTACACCAGAATACTACAGTGGGTAGCTGTTCCCATCTCCAGGGGATCTTCCCAACCCAGGGATAGAACCCAGGTCTCCTGTGTTACAGGTGGATTCTTTACAGTCTGAGCCACAAGGGATGCCCAAGAATACTGGAGTGAGTAGTCTATCCCTCTCCAGTGGATCTTCCTGACTCAGGAGTCAAACCAGCGTCTCCTGCATTGCAGGTGGATTCTTTACCAGCTCTACCAGGGAAGCGATGTGAACTCTAAATCCTATTAAACCCTGCATCCCAGCATTGAACACAGTACCCGGCTTCATAAATGCTACTCTTCATAAATGCTTCTGAGTATTTGTTGAGTGCTGGCTCAATGTATCTGGGAAAGGGGTTGAATGCAGAACACTGGGTGGGTGGTGAGACCTTCTGTATGTGGCCTGCAGGTTGCTGGATGGAGCGTGAGTAGAATGAGCTGGGGCATCTCCAGCACAGTTGTGTCACCTGAAAGAGTCTTTTCTCTAAGAAGGAGGCCGAAGGTTGGTGCTAGTTAGGTTTTGAGTCTTTACTGAATCTCTGAGAGCCTCCTGGGCTCACACAGGCTAGATCACTGGAGTTGGGAGAGATTGTGGGAACTATGTCATTGGGTGAGTGGAAGGGAAAGGTAGAGGTGGTAGCTGGAACAAGAGATGTTTGAACGCTGCAGGAGTGCCCAAGAACAGTAGCACGTTTTGCCTGGAAGGGACTGATGAGGAGTCAGTTTCTTCCTCGTTCTCTTCATCTTCCTCTCCCACTCTTTCCCTTACTTCCCTTTTCATTTCTCTTTTTGTCAATGTCCTCTGCCTCTTTCCTTCAGTTTTGGCAGACATGTTACATTTCATGTCCCAAAGAACCATTTACTAATAGCGGCACAGAGAAAGAAAGGTAGAGAAAAATCTGGAGAAGTGCAAAATAAATTTGGGCTTAAGAGGAGGGTTGAAATTAAAGAGATGACAAGTAAAGTGGTTCATTCATTAAGCTGGGCAGCACAAGCCTTAAAATCAATTGTAAATCAAGCGCTTGCATTATGTGAGGCATGTTGCCTTGGTGCATAAATCAAGTCGCATTATCGCCGCTGAAATGGAGTACAAGTTCAAGATGCTGGGTTATGAACCCAAATAGGGAGAGATATAGTGCTGGGTGATACAGCGCAATGTCAGTCATGCATAAGACACTGAGTTTCTTTGGTCACTGGTGGATCAAAATTTGCATAAGGTATTTATGGCTTCTTGTGAATAGTTTGCAAGCTAAAGACTAATACTAAACATTAGGGCATCTGTATTATCGTTAAAACTGCCAGTGCTGGAATTAAACCCTGGCAGAATTTTCATGCTGTTGAATTTACGGTGTCTTTGAAGGAGCTATTTTCTGTGTTTAGTTTAAAATAGGTTCATAGACCAGGCCGTCATTTCAGCCTCTTTCACTCATGCTTTCTCACAACACAGGCCTTTGATCTACATTAGAAAAACCTGAGGTGCTTGCTTTGGTCTGGATTCTTGGGCCTCCCCACTCAGATCTACACGAGCAGGATGCCAGAGAGTGGGTGCTGGGACTCTGCAGTTTGTTTTAAGGCCACCAGGGTTTTCTGCAGCAGGTCCACACGCAGAGCCTGCTGACTGTGCATTATGAAAGCTATACTTAGTGTCTGGTTCACATGGACCAAAGTGATGAAACATCACGTGATCTCCAGATCACATTGGCTGGAAGATGTGGTGTGCTATCAGCAGTTAAAGATGATACCATTCGTGTCACACAGATGGGAAATCCGGTGACCCAGCGATGGGCAGGGGCCCCTATGTAGCCATGGGAACCCTTCCCTGCTGAGATGACAAAGCAGTGGCTTGAACAGTGTCCATGACCCTGGAGGGGCCCCTGGAAGAGGATCTTAATCGCAATTGTATTTGGCTGCCTGACTCACACTTGGGAAGTTTTTTAATCGCAATTGTATTTGGCTGCCTGACTCACACTTGGGAAGTTTTATATTTTTTAGAGTGTAATCCTGACCTTGAACAAAATCGCACAGGGAAGCAGTCTGTTTTGTAGGCTGTGAACTGCATCCAGACCACAGCCAAATTTATCTTCGGCTCTGTAC
Organism: Oreotragus oreotragus; assembly: GCA_006410675.1. Taxonomy (NCBI): domain Eukaryota; kingdom Metazoa; phylum Chordata; class Mammalia; order Artiodactyla; family Bovidae; genus Oreotragus; species Oreotragus oreotragus. The sequence goes on along the minus strand of SJYX01023871.1, from coordinate 508,298 downwards.
AGTTCCTGAGCCTTCAGCCAGCCAGCTCTTCTGCCACTGCAGGGAAGCAGATCTGCAGGAAAGCTTTGGGCCCAAATACACTGGTAGCTGTCCTGCCATATCTTGGTGCACGGAATACAAATTCATATTATGATACCCCTTCATGTCATTCAGCCAATTTGATGGTATCGCAGAAATATTTAAACATATTTTCCTGGTCTGAGCCACTCTCCTTCTGATAACTTAGGACATCCCTATATCTTTCTCTGTGTGTGTGTGTGTGTGTGCTAAAGTGCTTCAGTCATGTCTGACTCTTTGCAGCCCTGGACTACAGCCCGCCAGGCTCCTCTGTCCATGGGGATTCTCCAGGCAAGACTACTGGAGTGACTGGTTTGCCGTGCCCTCCTCTAGTGGTTCTTCCCCACTCAGGGATCAAACCCATGTCTCTATGTCTCCTGCATTGGCAGGTGGTTCTTTACCACTAACGTCACGTGGGAAGCCCCATCTTTCTGTCTACATCAATATAATTCTTAATGCAGTATGCCATTGAAAATGCGCCACCACCCCCACCGATTTGAATTGATAGACGTATAACTGTCTGTGATACACTCACCTGATGTCTTGGAAAAGCATACTGGATTTGTTCCAGGAAATCTTCAGGTTACTCAAGCTTTGAGCTTCTGGGAATATGTGAAGATTTACTGCTGATTCTGAAAGTGGTTTATCTATTGTACCCCTCCCCTCTAGATTCATCATTGTTGGACTGCTTGTTTGGACTCTGGGTGTTTCTATCTGGCTACCAAGTAACACACTGGTGGTGCCCTTGAGGACTTGAACATGTTGCCATGCTGACCTCAATGAGCCCAGCAGCTCTGCCCCTGCACCTGTCTGGTTAGAACCTTCCTGCAGACTCAGGATCGTTGTGCTTGTAACACACTTTTGTGACCTCAGCAGGGATGCCCAAACTTAGCTGGATGGGAGGATAAAGGAAGGCAGAGAGTAAAAGGCCTCTGATCAGGGGATCTGATGGTCTTGCCTATTGGTTCTGGGTTCTTGCTTTTATCTCTAACCTTCCAGATTCAGGACCTCATCTGTCCAGAGCTGTGGCACCTACCAGTGCCTCCCAGCCTTAACTGAATTCTCTGGGATGCGCCGCTGATTGTAAGACTGATTTTTGCAGTCTCATTCTCTCGACCTTCATCTTGTACCTCTAGTATCTATCAGATCTCCACCTGACTAAGCAGGCCTCTAGTACTGACTCTTCCTGGCTTGCTGGGTCCAGTTTCCACCGGAACCTAGAACTTATCCAAACCTTGACTTAAGCTCTATATGGGCGGGCATTATGTTGATTTGCTATTTCCTATAACAGTTGCTCAATAAATACCAGCCACATGTTGAATGAAGCTGTGTAAAGACTTCTGTTTTTAAAAAGTAAGTATAAATTATAAGAGTGGGAACCTGGAAAGAAATTTATTTGAATGAAGAACATGAAAGTTGTGATTCTCTTTCTCCTGTTCATAGTAATTCCTGGTGTCCCTGCTGTTACCAAGAGATTTTCCCCATATTTTTTTTTAGCTCTTTTAAGAATAACAGGTAATATTGCTTTGCTGACCTAAGATACTGATTTCCTTCTTTTAATATGAACTGTGCACAGAAGAAGGACAAACAGCTTCTCCAAATCAAGGACTTAAATTGAACAGTTCTGGAGTCTAAAATTTACAAAAGGCCATTATAATTAATACTCCTGACTCCAGGGACTTTCCTGATAGTCCAGGGGTTAAGACTTTGCCTTCTAATGCAGTGTAGGCTCAATCCCTGTTTGGGGAGCTAGGATCCCACATTCTCTGTGGCCAAAAAGCCAAGATGTTAAACAGAAGCAATATTGTAACAAATTCAATAAAGACTTATTGTAACAAATTCAATAAAGACTTTAAAAATGGTCCACATGAAGGAAAAATACTTCTGACTCTGAAACACTTTTTTTTTTTTTTATCCTCGGCCACCCCTCCTCGCTTAAACTCACATTATCATAGGAGCCAACTTTTCCAGGAAAATTCTTGATACATGTTATCAAACCAGAATGAAGTCAGTAAGGACACATTTTTTTCCTTAAACCTTGTTTGTTGCAAAATAATAAGAAAAATCATTTATGATCTTATTGCATTAACTAAATCAACTACTTGCCTCTATGTTTCCTCAGATTGGAATATTTGTCTTATCTGAATGAAAGCCCAGGCTGAACTAGGGTGGTGCCATTTTGTCTTATGTATTTTAAACTCTGATTTGGCTTGCCTTCTTAGTAGTCACTTCAGCTTTTCAAATGACTTCCTGAGGCTGATATCACTATGAAAACTTTGCATAGACTGTTCTATTTTTCCTAAATAGAAGGAACTAGATAAAGCATGTGGTCAGTTGAGATGAAGCCCAACTCTGGATAAGAGCACATGTTTTGACATAGATTTTTTAAAAAATGCATTATTTTTAATTGAAGGATAATTACTTTATAATATTGCATTGGTTTCTGCCATGCATCAACATGAATCAGCCATAGGTATACATATGTCCCCTCCCTCTTGAACCTCCCTCCCCTCTCCCACCTCTTCCCACCCCTCTAGATTGTTATTGAGCCCTAGTCTGAGTCATACAGCAAATTCCCACTGGCTATCTATTTTACATATGGTAGTGTATATGTTCGGAGAAGGCCATGGCACCCTACTCCATTACTCTTGCCTGGAAAATCCCATGGACGGAGGAGCCCGGTAGGCTGCAGTCCATGGGGTCGCTGAGGGTTGGACACAAATGAGACCTCCCTCCCCTCTCCCACCTCTTCCCACCCCTCTAGATTGTTATTGAGCCCTAGTCTGAGTCATACAGCAAATTCCCACTGGCTATCTATTTTACATATGGTAGTGTATATGTTCGGAGAAGGCCATGGCACCCTACTCCATTACTCTTGCCTGGAAAATCCCATGGACGGAGGAGCCCGGTAGGCTGCAGTCCATGGGGTCGCTGAGGGTTGGACACAAATGAGTGAATTCACTTTCACTTTTCACGTTCATGCACTGGAGAAGGAAATGGCAACCCACTCCAGTGTTCTTGCCTGGAGAATCCCAGGGACGGGGAGCCTGGTGGGCTGCCGTCTATGGGGTCGCACAGAGTCGGACACGACTGAAGTGACTTAACAGCAGCAGCAGTGTATATGTTTCCATGCCACTCCACGATTTAAAAAAAATCAGGTTGGCTCTTTTTTATTTTAAAACTTATTATTTGTTGCTCTGGGTCTTCATTGCTGCGTGCGGGCCTCTCTGGTGATGAGTGGGGGCTGCTCTTCGCTGCAGCGCCTGGGTTTTTCATCGCAGTGCTTCTCTTATTGTGGAGCACGTGCTCTAGGTGCGCGGCTTCAGCAGCTGCAGACACGGGCTCAGTAGTTGCGGCACACGGGCCCAGCTGCTCTGCAGCATTTACGTAGATTTTTAAAAGAACAGACTATACTTTGAGATGGGAAGAGGCCAGTGAACATTCAGTTGGTCTCTGCTGTGTGTTCATGAGGAGGAAAGATGGCTGGAAGAGGGATTCTCATATCTGATCTTAGGACAGCTCTACGGGGCCAGCAGCATGGTAGCCATTCCGTTGCCCATGTTTCCTTCGTTGAGTCTCTTGGCAGTCTTGTGATGTAGATGGATAGGTAAGGTGGGTCACTAAACTTGTCTTCTATATGAGAAATTGATGCTCTGAATGTTGCTAAGTCTCATTCAGCAAATAAGTGGCAGAGGTGAAAATCAGACTTAGAGCTTTTGATGATAAATTTTGCTCCTTTCCACACACCAGCTCCTGGAATAGTGCCTGTTATGTGTTCTTTCCGGAGCTGTGAGCAGGCCAGCTAATCTCTATTGTGGATTGCCTGAAGATGGGGGCTGGTGTGAGGTGTTTGCCTTTTCCTCGGTTTTGTTTTTGGTTTCTTCTCTTAATATTTTTTCAAGATGATTTCCCTAGCATTCTGTTACTTATGTGGTCCAAATTCGTGAATAAATATTAGAGCTTTACCTGCCTGGAATTAATTCAAATAAAGTCATATCTTTGATATAAACATAAATCGAAGTAAAGAGAAATCTGAAGCATGTTCAAGGGGTTTGGTTTTCATTCTTTGGCTACTTTAGATTTGGGATGTCTCTGACAGAAAGTAGGATGGAGGCCTCATGGAACTGCCAAAGTATATAGTTTTTCTTTAAATTCCTCAAGGAGTATGACTTGTGTTTCTTTTCTGTGGGAGGAAAAGACATTAAAGCAGATTTATTCTAAAGCTCCTTGGAAGGAAAGCTATTTCAAACCTAGACAGTGTAGTAAAAAGCAGAGACGTCACTTTGCCATCAAAGATGTGTACAGTCACAGCTATAGTTTTTCCAGTACTCATGTACAGATGTGAGAGCTGGACAATAAAGAAGGCAGAGCACCGAAGAACTGATGCTTTCAATTTGTGATGCTGGGGAAGACTCTTGAGAGTCCCTGGGACAGCAAGGTGATCAAAACAGTCAGTCCTAAAGAAAATCAACCCTGGATATTCATTGGAATCTCCAATACTTTGGCCACCTGATGTGAAGAGCTGACTCATTGGAAAAGACCCTGATGCTGGGAAAGATTGAGGGCAGGAGGAGAAAGAGGTGACAGAGGATGAGATGGTTGGATGGCATCACTGACTTGATGGACATGACTTTGAGCAAGCTCCGAGAGATGGTGAAGGACAGGGAATCCTGGCGTGCTGCAGTCCATGGCGTTGCAAAGAGACACCACCTAGCGACTGAACAACAACACTTTTTTAGGTAATACTTTTTATTTTATTTATTTTTTATTAAAAAAAAATTCTTGTTTGTACTTGTTCACTACCGTTATCTGCAATTATGAATTCCAAAAAGCTTTGAAAATCCTAATTTTTTCCCCATAAGTGTAGTGCAGACTTATTTGGTAGACATACAAGGTCTACACTGAAATGTGACTGTTTCTAGTCTTTATTTATCCCATTTAATGTGGAAATTTATGTGTTTTGCTGCAGGAGTATTAATACAAGTTGCGGCTAAGATCCTGTTTCGTGTATTACCTAAAGTATGGTTCAGTCAGTTCAGTTCAGTCGCTCAGTCATGTCCGACTCTTTGCGACACCATGAATCACAGCACGCCAGGCCTCCCTGTCCATCACCAACTCCTGGAGTTCACTCAGACTCACGCCCATCGAGTCCATGATGCCATTCAGCCATCTCATCCTCTGTCATCCCCTTCTTCTCCTACCCCCAATCCCTCCCAGCATCAAAGTCTTTTCCAATGAGTCAACTCTTCACATGAGGTGGCCAAAGTACTGGAGTTTCAGCTTTAGCATCAGTCCTTCCAAAGAAATCCCAGGGTTGATCTCCTTCAGAATGGACTGGTTGGATCTCCTTGCAGTCCAAGGGACTCTCAAGAGTCTTCTCCAACACCACAGTTCAAAAGCGTCAGTTCTTCGGCACTCACCCTTCTTCACAGTCCAGCTCTCACATCCATACATGACTACTGGAAAAACCATAGCCTTGACTAGATGGACCTTAGTCGGCAAAGTAATGTCTCTGCTTTTGAATATGCTGTCTAGGTTGGTCATAACTTTTCTTCCAAGGAGTAAGCATTTTTTAATTTCATGGCTGCAGTCACCATCTGCAGTGATTTTGGAGCCCCCCAAAATAAAGTCTGACACTGTTTCCACTGTTTCCCCATCTATTTCCCATGAAATGTTGGGACCGGATGCCATGATCTTCGTTTTCTGAATGTTGACCATAACATATGAAAAATTCAGATCCTGAAATGCATTTAGTCTCAAGGGGTTCAGAGAAGGGACTGTCAACCTCTTCTTAAGAAGAGAGGGGAGGTGTGTGACTAATGCAGAGAAAGGAAGAAACACAAGTAGTTGGCTACAAGATCTTTCACACACATTGATGTCCCCTGATACAAGATGATGCATCTTCGTCTCCATCCCCTTGAACTCATGCACTCCCACGTGACCGATTTTCTCTGGAAAACAAAATGTGAGCAGAAGAGAAGAGGTGAGTCATTTCTAGGCAAAGCTTTAAGAGCCACCATGTAGCTCTTCATTCTTTTTCTTCTTCTGTCAAAGCTCAGTAGGGCTCTGTGTGAAGGCTGGGCTCTATCAGCTTGGACTTCCTGTGAAGCCTGGCACGGAGCTGTGACTGCTCGATGCTGGAGATGTCATGTGAATGAGAAAGAAGCCTTTGTTTTGCAGTCTCTACAGTCTGTTTTGAAGTCTCACTTAGTCTGTCTTCACTGACGCATGTAAAATCAATGCTCTTTGGGATGGAGCCATCCATTAATGTAACATCTGTGGGCACCAACACATCTAATGACCAACAGTCCACTGTCCTCCAGGGGTCTGTAGTCCAGCTTATACTGATAAATAGTTAAGAAGTCAGGTCTGGGCTGCCGCACTGCCATGCCGTCTCCTCCACCCCAGTGTTGGTTTCCGTGTTTCTACCCAAGGCTAGATGTCTCCTGACTTTATGTATCCAAACACACGCTTGGATATCACTGCACACTTTTTGTTACTCTATTGGATTTAACAAATTACATACTTCCTGCTTATTATTATAAATTAAGCAACATGAAAATATATACAGAAAAAATTTATTCTTTCTTCCTCTCTCTGCTTCCAATGGTGTGTACCCTTCTACAGATCTGTATGTTCTAGGCAAATACATGTATGTTTGTTTTCAACACCCATCCATGTATTTATTTATTTGGCTGTGTTGGGTCTTAGTTGTGGCATGCAGGATCTTCAGTTATGGCAGGTGAACTCCAGTTGTGGCATGTGGGACCCAGTTCCCTGACTAGGGATTGAACCTGGGCCCCCTGCGTTGGGAGCATGGAGTCCTAGCCACTGGACCATCAGGAAGTCCCTAGGAAAATAGATTTAGATAAACTGGGTCATTTTAAAGTATTATCCTCCCATGAGCGTTACTCTGCCAAGGCGTGAATTCTAAGTCACTTCAGTCCTGTCTGACTCTGTGACCCCATGGACTGTAGCCCACCAGGCTGCTCTGTCCATGGGGATTCTCCAGGCAAGAATACTGGAGTGGGTTGTCGTGCCCTCCTCTAGGGGATCTTCCCAACCCAGGGACTGAACCCAGGTCTCCCGCATTGCAGGTGGATTCTTTACTGTCTGAGCCACCAGGGAAGCCCCAATGTCCAAATCACTCTTGTTAATACTTCATTAAATCCCTTTTGTGAACCCTGTGAGTCGGTACTGTTATCATCAACCTCTACCATGCGAGAAAATTGAAGCCTTGAAACACTGAGTCATTTGTGAATGTCATGTAGATTAGGACGTGGTGGAGTGAGAAACCCAGGCAGCCTGACTTCACACTCCATGCTTTGAACCTCCAAGTTCTATCACTTCCGTGGTTGCATAATAGTCTGTGAATGAATGGACTATAATTTATTCAAGCATTTCTCTGTTGATGGAGATTTAGGTGGTTTCCTGTTTTCCTCTTTTGATTTTGCTGCCACTAACAGTGTTGAAATAGACAGCAACATGGAGATGCTCTTTTTTCCTGTTGAAACAAGCCCCACGTCAGTTTCTTCCTGGGACTCATTTGGGACATCACTGTCAGCTCTGGCAGTTGGGTTCTAGTGAGGCAGGGGTTATCATAATTCCTATTCCAGGGACCAGTTAGGAATTCTTGCTTCACCAGTTCCTCTGAACCCCCTACATGTCTCTCTAGTCCTGGGCAGAGAGGAGAGAGGCGTGTTTAAGTCAATGCAGCTTACATGTAGAAACAGGAGGAAGTGAACTGTAAGGGATTGTATTCTCCTAGATGTGTCAGATGCAATCACACAGCATAGATTTATGAAGCAGAGTGAAATATTTGTTTTGATTGCTCGCTGATTAAGAATACACTCTAATGCACAATCTTGACAGACATCTAGGGCAACTACCCTTACTTGAGAATCTGGGTCAGAGGTGCCCAACTTCTAATTCAGCAGTCTCATTTCATTAAAGGATTATGCAGAGAAACCTCAGTTGGGTCTGTGCAACTGGCCGCTTCATCTTCAGTATTTAATATTGCAGGAGCCCCAGCGGTTGCCAGTGTTATTGTCTGTCAGTTTGTAACATCTTTTTCGTCGTTGTTCAGTATAGAGTTTGGAAAAGCAGTCAGCTGGGGAGCTTATGAAAAATGAACATACCCTATGACAAGTGGACGTGTAATTTGATCCTAGAATAATTTGTGAAGATGTTTGGGGTAAGGTGTGAGACAGAACCCCCCATGTTGGAGATGCTTAAAAGTAGGGTTTTGCAAAAACCTGAACATTATTTAAAAGGAAATGGTTAAAAGTCTTGAGAGGTTTGTTTTAAAAATGTAATCTAGAAGCACTGCAGGTAGGTATTTATCAATAGATTGCTATAATGTGTTACTACATGAAAATTGGACAATAAAGCACATTTGGCTATTTTAAGTTAAATTATCCAGTGAAGTGCATTGGTGAAAGTCATAGCGTAATTGGGAGATCTAGTGTTTGTGCCTGAGTAGTGTATGTTTGTGTGAGGTAGAAGGTAGGGCTAGATAACCATGTGTGCTGTGCTAAGTTGCTTCAGTTGAGTCCAACTCTTTGTGACCCCATGGACTGTAGCCCGCCAGGCTCCTCTGTCCATGGGATTCTCCAGGCAAGAATACTGGAGTGGGTTGCCATGCCCTCCTCCAGGGGATCTTCCCAACCCAGGGATCGAGCCTGAGTCTCTTTGGTCTCCTGCTTTGGCAAGTGGGTTCTTTACCACTAGTGCCGCCTGGGAAGCCCTAGAGAAGCATATGATCTCCTTATTCATTTATTTTTTAGTGCAATGTAGGCTTTAGGGTAACCAGTTGCTAGTCTGTACAGCCTATGTTTGAAAGAAATGCTATCAAGATCTTAAAAATTAATGATTACAAAAGTAAGAACTTCTACTTTCAGAAGCAAAGCATCACATCATCTCTGTCCTGAAGTGTCAGTGTGTCTATTTCTCATCTCAGCGGCCATCTCCATTTCTGTTTACTCAGGAGCATGTAATCGAAAAGCTCCCTTGTAAGTATCCAGGATGCAGGCCTCAGTCCATTCTTTACTCTGTTCATCAGGGGTGGGAAATGTGACACATATTTTATTTATTTATAAATATTTATGTGACAGATATTTTATTTATTGAGTGATATTTATGAATACATATTTATAAAATGTTTATTTTTTAAAGATTTGTTGATATAGGCCATTTTAAAAAGTATTTTATCAAATCTATTACAATAAACTGCTTCTGTTTTATTTGGGCCCGAGACATGCAAGATCTTAGCTGCCCGACCAGGGATGGAACCCACACCCCCTCCACTGGGAGGCGAAATCTTAACCACTGGGCCACTAGGGAAGTCCTGATAGATATTTTAACTAACCCATGTTATGGCAACCCACTCCAGTACTCTTGCCAGGAAAACTCCATGGACGGACAGAGGAGCCTGGTAGGCTGCAGTCCATGGGGCTGCAAAGAGTCGGACATGACTGAGCAACTTCACTTTCACTTTCACATTATCTTGAATACAGTAAGTCCCCAACATGTGAACCTTCATGTTGCAAACTTTCCAAGACGTGAATGTTCGTTTGTGTGTAGGGTCCCGTGAGTTCACGTGTCTGGCGTACATTGTCCTGTGTGTGCATCCTTTACAGGTGGCTGTGCTTTCACGCACTTCACTGTATGGTACTTGTATAGAGTACGATAGCGCAATATCTTTATTTCAAGCCCAGGATGTCCAGAAGCAAGTCTAAAAGCAGCAGTGATGTAACTGGCACTGCTTAGAAGTGCTAAGCAAGAGTGATCATGTTAATTGGGTCCCTAGGCTAACTTTCGGAGAAGGCAATGGCACCCTACTCCAGTACTCTTGCCTGGAAAATCTCATGGATGGAGGAGCCTCATAGGCCGCAGTCCATGGAGTCACTGAGAGTTGGACACGACTGAGCGACTTCACTTTCACTTTTCACTTTCATGCATTGGAGAAGGAAATGGCAACCTACTCCAGTGTTCTTGCCTGGAGAATCCCAGGGACTGGGGAGCTGGTGGGCTGCCATCTATGGGATTGCACAGAGTCGAACGCGACTGAAGTGACTTAGCAGCAGCAGGCTAACTTTGTTGGCTCTCTGAACAAATGGGACTTATGAATGCGCTTGGAAGTTGTTCGCATGTGGGGGACTTACTCTTCACCAGGTTTCTACAANGGGAGCTGGTGGGCTGCCGTCTATGGGATTGCACAGAGTCGAACGCGACTGAAGTGACTTAGCAGCAGCAGGCTAACTTTGTTGGCTCTCTGAACAAATGGGACTTATGAATGCGCTTGGAAGTTGTTCGCATGTGGGGGACTTACTCTTCACCAGGTTTCTACAACCATGGTGCTAAGATGCTGCTGATTTCACAAAGGAATTCCATTTCTGAAATTCTTTATACTCATGAGAGAAGCACAGATAAGGACCAAGAAATGAACACCTGGAGTGCAAGCAGCTGCAGTCCCTCTGGTGTGTGGTCTTCCACCCCCTGATCATGGGGTCCTTATCAGGACAACGGCTGCCCCTTGAGTAAAGCTGAAACTGGCTAACACATTCCTGGGTCCCGTTGTCTACATTGAAGATTTTAAAGTTAAGTTGTGGACATTTATCTGTGATGGACCTATGTAAGCCCTTGCACTCAGCTGCTCTCCATCTGTTCCTTTCTATAATATATTCATTCAGATTTGCCTTTGGCCATATGCTTCTTCCCCTTTCTAGCTCAGCTCCCGCCCCTCTTCATGCATGATGACAGTTCCTCCTTTATACATAAGTATATGAAAAAGTATGGTTACTTTTTTGAGTGATCATTTATGTTACTTTATTAACTACTGCCATTGTGCTAAATGACATGTTTTCACCTGGATGATTTAAAGCTTTGCCAAAACAGGGCAAAAAAATGACAAGTTTCCTCTTGGTGTGAAATGAATGTCTTCCACCTTCGTCCTTTGGGCCTCTGCTTCCTTTCACCTGTAAAGTGAGGAATTTGGACCAGAATAGCTACTCTTTCCCCAGGAGCTCTGATAATCTGAGATGTCTGTCTCAGCAATTACATTACACCTCAGTCTTGGACTGCAGCACCCTGTGAGGCAAGTCCATGAACAGGGCCTGCTGCCTTGGGTGTGGGTCTTTCTCCTTATGGCGATGAATCAGAGGACTCCAGGCATCACTGTTTGATAATCCTCTGTTCCTGACATGCCTAACAGATATGTATGGTGATGGTGCAGAAGCCCTACCATAGGTGAGTCATCCTTAGATCAGGAAGTATATCATGAGGGGAATCCATGGTAATCAACTGCCCGGCTTTAGTTTTGATGTAGTCATTGATCAAATAAGCACGTACAGTGTAGCACACTGTCCCATCTTTGCCTTTAAATATAGTTCTGCTCCCTAGGCAGGTAGTATGATTTTTTCCAAGGCAGCAAAGTTTTGATTCCTGGGTCGGGAAGATCCCCTGGAGTGGGGCATGGCAACCCATGNGTTGCCAAAACAGGGCAAAAAAATGACAAGTTTCCTCTTGGTGTGAAATGAATGTCTTCCACCTTCGTCCTTTGGGCCTCTGCTTCCTTTCACCTGTAAAGTGAGGAATTTGGACCAGAATAGCTACTCTTTCCCCAGGAGCTCTGATAATCTGAGATGTCTGTCTCAGCAATTACATTACACCTCAGTCTTGGACTGCAGCACCCTGTGAGGCAAGTCCATGAACAGGGCCTGCTGCCTTGGGTGTGGGTCTTTCTCCTTATGGCGATGAATCAGAGGACTCCAGGCATCACTGTTTGATAATCCTCTGTTCCTGACATGCCTAACAGATATGTATGGTGATGGTGCAGAAGCCCTACCATAGGTGAGTCATCCTTAGATCAGGAAGTATATCATGAGGGGAATCCATGGTAATCAACTGCCCGGCTTTAGTTTTGATGTAGTCATTGATCAAATAAGCACGTACAGTGTAGCACACTGTCCCATCTTTGCCTTTAAATATAGTTCTGCTCCCTAGGCAGGTAGTATGATTTTTTCCAAGGCAGCAAAGTTTTGATTCCTGGGTCGGGAAGATCCCCTGGAGTGGGGCATGGCAACCCATGTCAGTATTCTTGCCTGGGAAATCCCATGGATAGAGGAGCCTGGCAGCTACAGTCCATGGGGTCGCGAAGAGTCTAACACAACTTAGAGACTAAACAGCAACAACAAAAGACCCCTTGGCTCTGAATATCCAGTGTTGTCTTTGAAGGAATAGTGGGCGGGTGTTGCTGTCTGTGTTTAATTTCACTTTAACAAATAGGCTTTTGTTCCAATGTCCATTTAGTGTTTAATGGTGGAGTTATTTGTCCTCACAGACAAATTTAGTAGACAGAAACTTGAAAGAAGATTTTATNTGGCTCTGAATATCCAGTGTTGTCTTTGAAGGAATAGTGGGCGGGTGTTGCTGTCTGTGTTTAATTTCACTTTAACAAATAGGCTTTTGTTCCAATGTCCATTTAGTGTTTAATGGTGGAGTTATTTGTCCTCACAGACAAATTTAGTAGACAGAAACTTGAAAGAAGATTTTATAGATATCAGTATTTATTCAATATATGGTGCCGGTTGACTGAATTCAACAAATGTGCAGCTCCCCCTTGGCTGATATTCTGGTGAAACGACTCCTATTTTGTTCATTTGTGGCTGTTTCTATTTGTTATTTTTCGCTTGTCTTCAGTTCTCATGCCTTTGCTCATCTCCAAAAGGGAACAGTTTAGCTCATGAGCTTGCTATCCTCTAGGAAATATGGGGCAAGAGGATTGGTAGAAATTGCTGCTTTTTCAGCTCAATTTTTTTCCGTGGATAGTTTAGTTCAACTCTTTGCTTTTTCTTTCTCTCTCTGAGCCATCAGGTATTATTTTTCGCTTGTCTTCAGTTCTCATGCCTTTGCTCATCTCCAAAAGGGAACAGTTTAGCTCATGAGCTTGCTATCCTCTAGGAAATATGGGGCAAGAGGATTGGTAGAAATTGCTGCTTTTTCAGCTCAATTTTTTTCCGTGGATAGTTTAGTTCAACTCTTTGCTTTTTCTTTCTCTCATTGAGCCATCAGGTCAAGCAGACAAAAAACCAAGCACACACAGTCATATTTTGATTATTCTTAATTAATCAGAGGGCTTCCCTGGTGGTTCAGATGGTAAAGAATCCGTCTTCAATACAGGAGACCTGGGTTTGATCCCTGTGATAGGAAGATCCCCGGGAGGAGGGCATGGCTACCCTCTTCAGTATTTTTGCCTAGAGAATCCCCATGGACAGAGGGTCCTGACAGGCTACAGTCCATGGAGCCAAAAAGAGCTGGACGTGACTAAGTGACTAAGCTTTGGCATAGTCAATAAAGCAGAAATAGATGTTTTTCTGGAACTCTCTTGCTTTTTCCATGATCCAGCGGATGTTGGTAATTTGATCTCTGGTTCCTCTGCCTTTTCTAAAAGCAGCTTGAACATCAGGGAGTTCATGCTTCACGTATTGCTAAAGCCTGGCTTGGAGAATTTTGAGCATTACTTTACTAGCATGTAAGATGAGTGCAATTGTGCGGTAGTTTGAGCATTCTTTGGCATTGCCTTTCTTTGGAATTGGAATGAAAACTGATCTTTTCCAGTCCTGTGGCCACTGCTGTTTTCCAAATTTGCTGGCATATTGAGTGCAGCACTTTCACAGCATCATCTTTCAGGATTTGAAACAGCTCAAC
>SJYX01023871.1:426542-472036 GCA_006410675.1 Oreotragus oreotragus | reverse complement strand
TTTTTTTGCCAAGTTTTTATTGTTATCGACTCTGTGGCAGACAGGCTTATTTGTTCTCCTGCTACTGCTGCTGCTAAGTTACTTCAGTCGTGTCCGACTCTGTGTGACCCCATAGACGGCAGCCCACCAGGCTTCCCCGTCCCTGGGATTCTCCAGGCAAGAACACTGGAGTGGGTTGCCATTTCCTTCTCCAATGCATGAAAGAGAAAAGTGAAAGTGAAGTTGCTCAGTCTGTCCGACTGTTAGCGACCCCATGGACTTCAGCCCACCAGGCTACTCTGTCCATTGGATTTTCCAGGCAAGAGTACTGGGGTGGGATGCCATTGCCTTCCCCGATTTGTTCTCCTAGTATTTTACAGATTTAGATTTTAGTTTTAAATCTTTAATCCACATGGAATTTGTTTTGTGCAGGAAGTGAGGTGGGAATTAGAGCCATTTCTTGACTTGCCTCATCCAAATGATTACCCACCTGAAGAGAATCAGTCTCCAGGCACCCCAGTAATCACGCTGCATCTATTAGAGGAATACTTGGGAAATTGTAATAAGGAGAATCTCTGTGGTGGAAAATATTTGATAGTGTGTGTTGGGGAGAGGAAGCAGAAACAGCAGGCTCTGCCAGTGTGGACGAGAGGCTGGAGCTCTGCTTTCAGGTTGGAATGCTGCATTTTAATTAGCAATATTACTCCCAAATGTTTAGCTGCAACAGTAGGGGATTAGAGACCCCTGCTTGCTCATCATAATTCAGAACCTGCGCATCAGAGTGTCTAATTAGATCTGCTCACTTTTGAAAGGTCAGCCAATAAAATTGTCATGTTGTGTCATTCAAGGTCTAGAAGTTACTCTGCTATAAGCTTGAAGGATTTTTTTTTTTTTAAGTTAAAAATTGCCTATTCATGTCTGGTGTCTTTAAGTGAGCTTTGCTGGCCGAAGATTTTGGCAGGCCATCATGCAAAGGATCTGTGAAATCTTTCAGCCACTTAGACCAATCATGTCCTTTGTAATATTTTTTCGTTATCACTTTGGACACTCTGCTAGAAGGAGCCACTGTATCTTAAGGCGTTGGTTTTATTTTCCTATTCACAAGGAAAACAGCATTCACTTTGGTCTTCGTTTTGAATCTTGAACTCTGAATTGAATATTACTTTCAATTAATTTCCATGGGAAAAACAGTTCCCCGAAGAGCTGTGCTCCTCTGGAAAAATCCATCATACAGAAATGAATGGAGCTAGGTTTTCTTAATTTTATTCCTTGGCTATAAGTGAAGGAAGTTAGGGAGCGAACTTCATTCTTTTAAAGCCACTAGAATCTTAATTAGAATTCTGGATGGGGTGGCAAGTTCAGAGGAAAACAAATGTGAATTATGGGCAACTCTTCCAGATGACAGTTGCTGTTGTCTCGCTCGGCTTACTCAACCCCCCGAGAGGGACTGCCTCCTGGGTCCATTAGGCCTCACACCAGCTTTCTCCATGCTCGGAGCTGTTGGATTTTTAGCCTAAAGGATCTGAGATGAGGGGGAGAGGGTATTCAAAGCTGAAAGTGATCATTACTCCTATTTCAATTATATTATGGATTAAATTAGCTTTTGTGGGGGTAGGAAAAAAAATCTTGTCGCTCCTTCTAATATTTTTTAAAGTGTGGTTGCATCGTAATCGAAATGTTGCCCGCTGGAGTCCTTTCCAGAATGGGAATCTCTGGCAGCAGAACTCAGGGATGTATTTTTAACAAGCCTCTTATGCTATTCATTTGTGCATTAGGGTTTGAGAACATTTGATTTCTAACATTACTTCCGTGGGAGAAATGAACTCCTGCTTCCAACCAGTTGGCTTCAAAGTGTACCCTTGGAATCTAGCGTGTGGGTATGTTGAGGACTGCCTGTGTGTGAAATCCGTGGTCTGGATGGCAATCACATTTTAAAAGTGTAAAGCTAACACCTGGTGAGCAGATTATGGCTCTGGGTATTGAGGTTAATTAAATTCTAAGGTATGGAGCTGAGGAATTAAAGCGTACAATGGATATTCAGCTGGAAGGTGAAGCCGCAATAGTAGTTTAAATATCTGTACCCAGACGTCAACTGATTACCCTGACACTTGAGCTTTAGATAAGATCGCTCAAATCCTTTCCTGCATCCACTGGAATGTCTAGAGTTCTTTCCAAGATTTCTGCAAATCCTGGAGGACTTACCTTCCCAGGATTACTTTAGGGGGGTCACTGTTTTTTCTGCTTTGCACCTTTTGTTTGGTTATTTGACTGCACTGAGTCTTCGTTGCCTTGGGCTGCTGGCTTCTTCTCGTTGTGGCGAGCAGGATCTGTTCTTCGCTTCGGTGCCTGGGCTTCTCATTGAGGTGGCTTCTCCTGTGGCGGAGCACAGGCTCTAGTCTCCCGGGCTTCAGCAGCTGTGGCACGTGGGCTTAGTAGCCCCGCAGCGTGTGAAATTGTCCCCGATCAGGGACTGAACCCCTGTCCCCTGCGTTGGAAGGTAGATTCTTACCCTCTGCGCCACCAGGGAAGTCCGCCGTGCGTCTTACGATGATTCTTTATCTCTGTATGGTATAGAAGGCTCCTTCTTTTGGCTTCCTCCAGCAACAAAGAGGTTTTTCATTAAACAGAATCTTCGCAGAAGATGGTGGAATGAAAGGGCAGGAGTCATGCTGCCACATCACTCGCCACAGATTACAGCTTACACTCCTGTATCTGTCTCTTATACACATCTAGATGTGTATAAGAGACAGCATGGAGTGAGGTGAAGTGAAGTCGCTCAGTCGTGTCCGACCCTTTGCGACCCCGCCAGGCTCCTCCGTCCATGGGGTTCTCCAGGCAAGAATACTGGCGTGGGTTGCCATTTCCTTCTCCAACAACAACATGAATCTGCTATAAGTATACGTGTATCCCCTCCCTCTTGAATGTTCCACCCCCCAACCCCTCATCCCACCCATCTAGGCCATCACAGAGCAACGAGCTGAGTTCCCTGTGCTACACAGATGCTTCCCACTAGCTAGGTATTTTACACATTCACCTCCTTTTCAAGAGCTATTTTAGTAAGTGCAGATTATTCTGCTACAAAAGTAAATCATAATTTAACTTTGCATATTCCCTTACTGATGTATAGTCAGGTTAAAAAAAATTTTTTTTGCCAAGTTTTTATTGTTATCGACTCTGTGGCAGACAGGCTTATTTGTTCTCCTGCTACTGCTGCTGCTAAGTTACTTCAGTCGTGTCCGACTCTGTGTTACCCCATAGACGGCAGCCCACCAGGCTTCCCCGTCCCTGGGATTCTCCAGGCAAGAACACTGGAGTGGGTTGCCATTTCCTTCTCCAATGCATGAAAGAGAAAAGTGAAAGTGAAGTTGCTCAGTCTGTCCGACTGTTAGCGACCCCATGGACTTCAGCCCACCAGGCTACTCTGTCCATTGGATTTTCCAGGCAAGAGTACTGGGGTGGGATGCCATTGCCTTCCCCGATTTGTTCTCCTAGTATTTTACAGATTTAGATTTTAGTTTTAAATCTTTAATCCACATGGAATTTGTTTTGTGCAGGAAGTGAGGTGGGAATTAGAGCCATTTCTTGACTTGCCTCATCCAAATGATTACCCACCTGAAGAGAATCAGTCTCCAGGCACCCCAGTAATCACGCTGCATCTATTAGAGGAATACTTGGGAAATTGTAATAAGGAGAATCTCTGTGGTGGAAAATATTTGATAGTGTGTGTTGGGGAGAGGAAGCAGAAACAGCAGGCTCTGCCAGTGTGGACGAGAGGCTGGAGCTCTGCTTTCAGGTTGGAATGCTGCATTTTAATTAGCAATATTACTCCCAAATGTTTAGCTGCAACAGTAGGGGATTAGAGACCCCTGCTTGCTCATCATAATTCAGAACCTGCGCATCAGAGTGTCTAATTAGATCTGCTCACTTTTGAAAGGTCAGCCAATAAAATTGTCATGTTGTGTCATTCAAGGTCTAGAAGTTACTCTGCTATAAGCTTGAAGGATTTTTTTTTTTTTAAGTTAAAAATTGCCTATTCATGTCTGGTGTCTTTAAGTGAGCTTTGCTGGCCGAAGATTTTGGCAGGCCATCATGCAAAGGATCTGTGAAGTCTTTCAGCCACTTAGACCAATCATGTCCTTTGTAATATTTTTTCGTTATCACTTTGGACACTCTGCTAGAAGGAGCCACTGTATCTTAAGGCGTTGGTTTTATTTTCCTATTCACAAGGAAAACAGCATTCACTTTGGTCTTCGTTTTGAATCTTAAACTCTGAATTGAATATTACTTTCAATTAATTTCCATGGGAAAAACAGTTCCCCGAAGAGCTGTGCTCCTCTGGAAAAATCCATCATACAGAAATGAATGGAGCTAGGTTTTCTTAATTTTATTCCTTGGCTATAAGTGAAGGAAGTTAGGGAGCGAACTTCATTCTTTTAAAGCCACTAGAATCTTAATTAGAATTCTGGATGGGGTGGCAAGTTCAGAGGAAAACAAATGTGAATTATGGGCAACTCTTCCAGATGACAGTTGCTGTTGTCTCGCTCGGCTTACTCAACCCCCCGAGAGGGACTGCCTCCTGGGTCCATTAGGCCTCACACCAGCTTTCTCCATGCTCGGAGCTGTTGGATTTTTAGCCTAAAGGATCTGAGATGAGGGGGAGAGGGTATTCAAAGCTGAAAGTGATCATTACTCCTATTTCAATTATATTATGGATTAAATTAGCTTTTGTGGGGGTAGGAAAAAAAATCTTGTCGCTCCTTCTAATATTTTTTAAAGTGTGGTTGCATCGTAATCGAAATGTTGCCCGCTGGAGTCCTTTCCAGAATGGGAATCTCTGGCAGCAGAACTCAGGGATGTATTTTTAACAAGCCTCTTATGCTATTCATTTGTGCATTAGGGTTTGAGAACATTTGATTTCTAACATTACTTCCGTGGGAGAAATGAACTCCTGCTTCCAACCAGTTGGCTTCAAAGTGTACCCTTGGAATCTAGCGTGTGGGTATGTTGAGGACTGCCTGTGTGTGAAATCCGTGGTCTGGATGGCAATCACATTTTAAAAGTGTAAAGCTAACACCTGGTGAGCAGATTATGGCTCTGGGTATTGAGGTTAATTAAATTCTAAGGTATGGAGCTGAGGAATTAAAGCGTACAATGGATATTCAGCTGGAAGGTGAAGCCGCAATAGTAGTTTAAATATCTGTACCCAGACG
Organism: Oreotragus oreotragus; assembly: GCA_006410675.1. Lineage (NCBI taxonomy): Eukaryota > Metazoa > Chordata > Mammalia > Artiodactyla > Bovidae > Oreotragus > Oreotragus oreotragus. Next base: position 466,847 of record SJYX01023871.1, on the reverse strand, counting down.
TCAACTGATTACCCTGACACTTGAGCTTTAGATAAGATCGCTCAAATCCTTTCCTGCATCCACTGGAATGTCTAGAGTTCTTTCCAAGATTTCTGCAAATCCTGGAGGACTTACCTTCCCAGGATTACTTTAGGGGGGTCACTGTTTTTTCTGCTTTGCACCTTTTGTTTGGTTATTTGACTGCACTGAGTCTTCGTTGCCTTGGGCTGCTGGCTTCTTCTCGTTGTGGCGAGCAGGATCTGTTCTTCGCTTCGGTGCCTGGGCTTCTCATTGAGGTGGCTTCTCCTGTGGCGGAGCACAGGCTCTAGTCTCCCGGGCTTCAGCAGCTGTGGCACGTGGGCTTAGTAGCCCCACAGCGTGTGAAATTGTCCCCGATCAGGGACTGAACCCCTGTCCCCTGCGTTGGAAGGTAGATTCTTACCCTCTGCGCCACCAGGGAAGTCCGCCGTGCGTCTTACGATGATTCTTTATCTCTGTATGGTATAGAAGGCTCCTTCTTTTGGCTTCCTCCAGCAACAAAGAGGTTTTTCATTAAACAGAATCTTCGCAGAAGATGGTGGAATGAAAGGGCAGGAGTCATGCTGCCACATCACTCGCCACAGATTACAGCTTACACTCCTGTATGAAACACCCTTGTTTTTAAACGTATTTTTGACCACACTGCCACAGGGTATGTCTCACTGGCCCAGACACTCCATATTGTATCCTGCCCTCTTCCCATCTTCTCTGTCTCCTTTGTCTCAGCTAGCTTTCTGACTTGCTTTCAGAATTCCAAACTCTTCTCACTCTTGTACTCGGAAACCACCAGCAATCCTCTCATTGCCTCGCCCCACCAACTCCCAGACTCATCCCCAAGCCCACCTTTGCATATCCAACACCAGCCAAGCTGCTCGACTGAGCAAAGGGGCCACCCATTCTCTTGTTTAATAGGATGCATGCTCCTTAGAACACAGGTTGGGGATTAAATAGAATTTTCCTAAGATCTATTATGTATTTCTTCTGTGAAAGGATTAATTCTGTCCAGGCTCTCCTGAATGCTTAAGAGCTGAGAAAGAATCTGTTCATCCTACATCATTAAAGAATCCTTTTTTGCTGGGAGAATTGCATCTAGAAAGAGATAAGCAGGATTTTTGTAAGGTTTTAACAGGCAGGTGCGTATCAGTGCACTCCCATTAGTTACCCTCATCAGTCTTTACAGCACTTCTGCTAACATGTTTAGGAGTAGAGCATCTCTGTTTGTATCCAAATAAACACAAACAGAATTACTTCCCATAAACCAGCAAAAAGAGTGCTACTGACGCCAGGTGAGTGGCATCTGTAAGACTGTTGAGGGCCTTCTGTGTCATAAATCATATCTTGAGAAGAAAGCAACTGAGTTAAATTGTTTTCAGAGCGTTTGCTTTCTGGCTCTGTTATCTTTTGTATATCTGAGAGCTTTCTGCTTTGCTTGAAATGGAAAGTCATTTCCCAGGCGAGAGATCATTTTATTTAGTGCTCTTATTTTCTTGGTAAGGATTCTGAATTTTTTCCTATTAATTTCTATTTTTATGCACAGTGATTCTCAATTGGTGAGAAAATTATGATCTCATAATCTCTTTTCCTTGTACTTGCTGAATGATTAGTCTCATTTGCTGTGTGAGTTCCACTTCATGGTTGTGAAATGACGATTCTCCCTGATTCTGGCTAAGCATGTCGGCTTGATGGCCTTGACCTTTTCCACGAAAACAAGGGAGATGAAAAGATGTGACATGTGTGTAAATTGTCACTCAAATGGGGTTGTTTTGGCTAACGGCTTGGAATACATGCTTTGCTAAACTCCCCGAAGGCACCAGTGGAATGTTTTGTGCTTGGGGTTTTCTAAGACATTTGACAGTCTTGTTATTTTTAAGCAACGAGAAAAATCCTGATTGGCCATTAAATACAAACAATACATTTATATCCTGAATCACAAGCTCTGTGAATAAATGCGTTACAGATTCCCAAGAAAAATCCTGTTCTCAAGTGGTGCAGTTAAATTCGCTTCATCTACGCTGTGATGGATATTACTTCCACTGCACTTAATTGGGATAACTGACAAATTTAGATTCAGAACATTTCAGTGACTCCAAGGGATGTATAAATATCTCTCCAAATCCATTTAAATCGTATTCTGGATTTGGTCAGGGGTCTCACTGTAGTAATTTGCAGGTGTGACTGATATTAACTTATAAATTTCCCATGACTGGTCCTTTGTTGATTTCAGGCTTCCTCCCTGTTCAGTAATGATGGCTCAGCAAGCATATTTTACCTTCCTTCTCTGCAGGCCCTTTATTGCTTTGAGATGTGTCTCTGTGTGTGTCTGGGTGTGTGTGCATGCATGCACATGTTTTTAATAGTAATGCATGAGACCAGTATTTCCCACTAGAGCATATTCATAAGAGCGTGTGGAATTGTTTCTTACTGGACATATTTCTCTCTTTATTTGTCTGTGCTTTTAGTTAAGGGGATGGAGATGATATTTAACTGGATAAACAGTGACAAAACAATAGGGACAGTGTAGAAGTATACACATGCTCTAATAATCTGGACATATCACACTTGGCTAATGATCCTATGATAGGATTTTTAGTAATAACCATCAGGGTCAGCATAATAACCCTAATGTGTTGCCATAATGGAGCTGATAAATTTACATGTGAGTAGAAATGATTCATTTTGAAGTCTTTTTTCTTTTTCATGACTGAAAATGAGGTTCTCATTCCCTGACACGATCTTTTTGTCATTTGCTCTTTTTTTTCCTGTCACTAGAATTTTAAAAAATGCACTTTTGCTTCTTTGGCTATGCCGGGTCTAGTTGCAGCGTGCGGGATCCTCAGTCTTTGTTGGAGCCGTGGGGATCTGGTTCCCTGACCAGGGGTTGAACTCTGTAAGTTCCCTGCATTGGGAACTTGGAGTCTTAGCCACCAGACCACCAGGGAGGTCGCACTGGAAAGTTTTAAACAGTGACATGATCAGATATGTGTTTAAAAAGTAGCTCTAGTAGCCAAGAGGCTAATAGAATGGAGAGGCATCCGTCCATGGGACCCATCCATGCACCATTCGTTTGGAAAAGACAGCTATAGCTTGGAGATTTAGGTGAGTCATGTAGGTGAGTTTGCTCAGGAAAGTGTGCAGAACGAGGAGAGAAGAGGGTGATGATCGCATCCTGGGGAACACTGACATTTAATTTGGGAGCAGAATGAGAGAAGCCAGAAAAAGAGAATAAGAAATGGGAGCAGAATGTACGGAGAAGCAGGAAAGAGCAAGTACTGATGGACGTATTTGCAGGGCAGCAGTGGAGATGCAGACAAAGTGAACAGACCTGTGGACACAGTGGGGGAAGGAGAGAGTGGGATGAATTGAGTGAATAGCATGGCAACATATACATTCCGTATGTAAAACAGATAACCTCTGGGAATTTGTTCTGTAAAACAGGGAGCTCAATCCAGGGCTCTGTGACAACCTAGAGGGGTGGAAGAGAGAGAGGGATTCAGGAGGGACTGGACGTATGTATACCTGTGGCTGATTGCTGTGGATGTGTGGCAGAGGCCAACACAATATTATAGAGCAGTTGTCCTCAATAATTGTATTTTGTTCTGTTCTTCTCACTATTGTACAATTATAATCTTTGATAATGAAAAGAACTTATTAATTAAAAAAAGAGGCACTGGGTAGATCAATGATGTCAAATAGTACGTGGATAGAGATGATGGCATTGGACTGCACACCTGGGCCATTTTAATTTTTGATCAAGATAGCTTAAATTTAATTTCATTTGCTTCAAGGAGTTTATCATCTTTTGAGTTACCTTACAACCTTGTGCTTCTGGGAGATGTAGGACATACTGCAGGAAAGATGCTGTAGCTCTCAAAAGGACATCTGAATCATATTCTAAACATAACATTTTGATTATTGTTGTTTTCAGTTGCTAATTCGTGTCTGACTCTTTGCAGACAACGAGTCCCATTTTGATGATGGGAATGATAATTTTTAAGTGTTCTGGATAAGAGGATATGAGTGTGACTAGAATAAGCAATAAGAAGTCTGATCTAGGTAGTGAGAGTCAAGTAAAAATGATCCCACTGCCATCTTAAAATTTTTTTTTTTCTTTAAATTTTGACTGTGGTGGGTTGTCTTTCTGAGCTTCTCTAGTTGCACTGTGCAAGCTTAGTCGCCCTGTGGCAGATGGGATCTTAGCTGCCTGACTAGGGATTGAACCTGTGTCCCCCACCGGGGAAGTCTCCCACTGCCATCTTAAATGCAGGTGAGGCTTGAAGACATGCAGCGTCCCACCTACATGCTCTCCTTGGCGCTTCATTACGCCCCTCCTGGTGGAAAAGGAAGTAGAAGCTGTGTATCTGGTCCCAGAGTTAAGTGTGCTCAATAATCCAAGTCTCCTACCTTTTACTTTTATGATAGATTGTCCCCTCTTCTCTCTGGAATTCCACAACTCTAAAGGGAAAGCGTGCAAGCAAATTGAGAGAGAATGAACACAAAAAGCCTGGGGTTTGATGTAGTCAGTCTTAAAATTTCATGACTTGCTGCTGGTGAGAAAGGGTTAATTTGGCAACAAAGCCACAATGAGGTTATATTCATCTCAGAACCGAGTTGCTGGAATCCAGCGCAGCATTGTAATTAACAGATACAGCAGGCTCCCTGCCTGGAGCCTTGGAGCAGAGACTAGATGTTGAATTCAGAGAAGGAAGGCTCATTGACATCTAGTGACTCTCCCTAGCTGCTACTCTTAATACTTTTTGCTGTCAATTCGGTTATATTTGTGTTTGACAGAGTGTCTCTTTAAATGCTTCAAATGATTAGACCTTTATTTTTGACCTTTCAGGGGAAATCTGTAAACAAATAGAACTGCAATACCCAAATGAATGATGGTGCTCAATTGTAAAATTTAATGCAATTAAACTAACAGTTACAGCAACACCGCTATCCAGCTCAAGTGAATCAATAGCTTCCTAGTTGCATCTGTAGCTGAGAATCATTGTGGCTGTGGCAGATTTTCTGCTGCAAACTTGATCTGTGAAGAATTAATACCAATGGCATAGAATCCTGTTGATGTGGCTCTGGTCGCCCAGCTGGAGCAGGGAAGGATGCACTGGTGCACTTTTTATGGCGAATGCAAATTAGCAGATAGTTGTGGGAATAAAGTTCTCTTCTTGATCTATGGCAGGAGAGAGCTAGTCTGCAAGAGTTCTTTGCAGACTGTAATTAGTTTATTCATTAGGGTTGGGGAATTCAGTGACACAGCTGCATGAGGTAGCATGGAAAGCTACCTGAACATATGGCAGAAGGATAATGCAAATATAGTTCCTGAAAGAAAAAGGCAAATGGTACAACTTTGTGCTTTTATTTTACATCCTGCAGTGATTTTCTGAAGGGAGGTGGTGAGTTGATTACACTCCAAACCTTGTAATATACATTGATTTTGGATTGTGGGGCATATTTGTTTTCCTTGTATGTTGCATGTAACAATCAATTCAGTTCAGTCGCTCAGTCGTGTCCGACTCTGTGACCCCATGGACTGCAGCATGCCAGGCTTCCCTGTCCATCACCAACTCCTGGAGCTTGCTCAAACTCATGTCCATCAAGTCGGTGATGCCATTCAACCATCTCATTTATATAAACATATAAATGTATATAACATATCCATGCACACATCGCTAGGCATCTTGATACATACGTAAAAGACTGAATGCTGTTCTTTGGTCTCTAGCAAGAAAGACTAACACTTATATCCATTTATGGTGTTTCAATCTCCCCTTTTGTTTTTAGTATTACTTATTAATCTAACACGGTTTTAACTCTTATTAGAGATGCATGTGTGTGTGTGTGTGCATGCACACACATGTGTGCGTGCTCAGTTGGTCTGTCTGACTTTTTGTGATGCCATAGACTGTAGCCTGCCAGGCTCCTCTTGTCCATGGAATTTTTCAGGCAAGAATACTGGAGTGGATTGCCATTTTCCTCCTCCAGGGGATCTTCCCGATCCAGGAATCAAACGCATGTCTCTTGCATCTCCTGCATTGGCAGGCAGGTTCTTTACCACTAGCACCACCTGGAAAGCCACAGAAGTGAAATAAAACTATTGGTTGTATCCAACTTCTGAAAGACTTGTGGGTATTCATACATGTAAAATTCAACCTTGCTTGTGGAATGCAAACACTTTCATAGCAGAGGTTCTCTTAAATCTATTTTTTTTTTGTACTGTAAAGACTAATCTGACTTTACATGTAGCCATAGTTATGCAAAATTTAAAATCCATATAGTATTTGACTTAAAGAAAAAAAACCAGACCTGAATTCAAGTAGGTTATAGGAAGAATTAAATCTGCATTGTTAGTAAGAAAGCCCAGTAGGATGAAAAAAATTAGAGCAAAGCAAAACTCGATTTGAACCATTATACGAAACCATTCTTGTGTCTCTCCTTATAATCTTCATGTGTCACCTGCAAACATTCTCAGTGAGAATGTTATTGAAGTCAAAGCACTCAACCAGGGACACAAACACGTGTGGAAAAGCAACAGAGCCTGAATACTTTTTTTCTTGGCAATTGATTTACTCTATTTTAACACCAAAAGCTATTTATTGACTATCATCTGCTCATATGGTTTCTTCTTCTTGTAACTCTCAATCCAAATTGGTGGATAACAAGATTCTTCTGCCAAAACTAAGATGTTAAATTAGGAAGGAACTCACAATGCACAGTAAGATGTACTCGTGATTGTTCCTTGGTATCTGATTACAAGGAAGCTTTGCATCTTATTTTGTGGTTTTCTGTGCTGTATATATTTTCCTACAATGTGTATGTGTGTGTTGCTTCCATAGTAATTCAGTCTTTCAGCTTCAGAAATGTAAATTGACTTCTGTTCAGAACCTCATATTTGTGGCTGTGGTTCTGAGAGGTGCTTGTGGGAAGCAGATAGTTGTCGGCAAATGGACAGGAAGGGGCACCCACAGCTGTAAATGGTAGGTCAGGGAGATGGTAGGGAATGAGAGTGAGAATGGGATCTGAAACTAATATGCCTGTCAGAGAAGTGTTAGTCACTCAGTCGTGTCCGACTCTTTGCAACCCCATGGACTGTAGCCCGCCAGACTCCTCTGTCCATGGGATCTTCCAGGCAAAAATACTATAGTATGTTGCCATTTCCTCCTCCAGGGGGTTTTTACAACCCAGGGATAGAACCTTAATCTCTTAAATTACAGGCAGATTCTTTACTGTCTGAGGCACCAGGGAAGTGATCAGGGCAAACCTAGCAGCAGATTCAGTCAAATGATGGGTTGAGTTAAGTGAACATATTAAGAATCAAGTGATGATCAAAAACAGAGGAGTCAGACCAGTACCATAATCCAGGATCTAGTCTGATGGTGGTTGATGAGAGCTGAAACGAAGCCAATCAGCAGTCAGATGGTACAGATCTAGCTGGGATCAGGAGACTCTCCTAGATGGAGCAGCTTTCTACATCATTCTCTAAAACTTTGATATATTTAGATAAAATAATTCCTATGACAGAGAGAATTATCAATAACCCCAGATATGCAGATGACACCACCCTTATGGCAGAAAGTGAAGAAGAACTAAAGAGCCTCTTGATGAAATTGAAAGAGGATAGTGAAAAAGTTGGCTTAAAGCTCAACATTCAGAAAACTAAGGTCATGGCATCTGGTCCCATCACTTCATGGGAAATAGATGAGGAAACAGTGGAAACAGTGTCAGACTTTATTTTGGGGGGGCTCCCAAATCACTGCAGGTGGTGATTGCAGCCATGAAATTAAAAGATGCTTACTTCTTGGCAGGAAAGTTATGACCAACCTAGACAGCATATTAAAAAGCAGAGACATTACTTTCTCAACAAAGATCTGTCTAGTCAAGGCTATGGTTTTTCCAGTAGTCATGTATGGATGTGAGAGTTGGACTATAAAGAAAGTTGAGTGCAGAAGAATTGATGCTTTTGAACTGTGGTGTTGGAGAAGACTCTTGAGAGTCCCTCGGACTGCAAGGAGATCCAACCAATCCATCCTAAAGGAGATCAGTCCTGGGTGTTCATTGGAAGGACTGATGCTGAAGCTGGAAGTCCAGTACTTTGGCCACCTAATGTAAAGAGCTGACTCATTTGAAAAGACCCTGATGCTGGGGAAGACTAAGGGCAGGAGGAGAAGGACGACAGAGGATGAGATGGTTGGATGGCATCACCGACTCGATGGACATGGGTTTGGGTGGACTTCAGGAATTGGTGATGGACAGGGAGGCCTGGTGTGCTGCGGTTCATGAGTCGGACATGACTGAGCAACTGAACTGAACTGAACTGATGACAGGGAGACACCTACTCCAATGTACAGAGGAAGAGGCAGGTGAAAACACTTGGGTGGATTAGAGAGAACAGAGCTTGACTCCAGTTGCATTTATAGTCCATGGTGTTAATTAATCCCATGAAGATATTACCATAGAGAATAACAAGGCATTTTTCTGACCATTCTGCAATTTTCATTAAAAAATTTTTTTTACTGAAGCATAGTGGATTTACAATGTTTTGTTAGTTTCAGGTGTACAGCAAAGTGATTCAGTTATACATACACATGTATATATATATATTTAAGATTCTTTTCCCATATAGATTATTGCAGAGTATTATTGAGTGGAGTTCCCTGTGCTATACAGTAGGTACTTGTTATTTATTTTATATATAGTAGTATATACATGATAGGGCTTCCCAGGTGGCTCAGTGATAAAGAATCTGCCTGCCAATACAGGAGACACAGGAGACTTGGCTTTTATCCCTGGATTGGGAAGGTCCACTGGAGGAGGAAATGGAAACCCACTCCAGTATTCTTGCATGGAAAAATGCCATGGACAGAAGAGCCTGGCAGACTACAGTCCATAGGGCTTTCAAAGAGTTGGACAGGGCTGAGTGGCTAAAGAGCGACAGTGTATATATGTTAATTCAAAATTCTTAGTTTATCCCTCCCCTGCTTTCCCCTTTGGTAACCCTAAGAGAATAATAAGACATTTCTCTGACAGTCAGTGAGCAGTTCTGCAATTTTTAAAAAGCTTTTTTCTCTGGGAGTAAGGGGAGAAGCAGCAGAGTTCTGTGTCTCTTTCGATAGTATTAATTTCAGTTCAGTTCAGTTCAGTCACTCAGTCGTGTCCGACTCTTTGTGACCCCATGAATCACAGCACGCCAGGCCTCCCTGTCCATCACCATCTCCCGGAGTTCACTCAGACTCATGTCCATCGAGTCCGTGATGCCATCCAGCCATCTCATCCTCTGTCATCCCCTTCTCCTCCTGCCCCCAATCCCTCCCAGCATCAGAGTCTTTTCCAGTGAGTCAACTCTTCGCATGAGGTGGCCAAAGTACTGGTTCGATCTCCTTGCAGTCCAAGGGGCTCTCAAGAGTCTTCTCCAACACCACAGTTCAAAAGCATCAATTCTTCGGCGCTCAGCCTTCTTCACAGTCCAACTCTCACATCCATACATGACCACAGGAAAAACCATAGCCTTGACTAGACGAACCTTAGTCGGCAAAGTAATGTCTCTGCTTTTGAATATACTATCTAGGTTGGTCATAACTTTCCTTCCAAGGAGTAAGTGTCTTTTAATTTCATGGCTGCAGTCACCATCTGTAGTGATTTGGGAGGCCAAAAAAATAAAGTCTGACACTGTTTCCACTGTTTCCCCATCTATTTCCCATGAAGTGATGGGACCGGATGCCATGATCTTCGTTTCCTGAATGTTGAGCTTTAAGCCAACTTTTTCACTCTCCTCTTTCACTTCCATCAAGAGGCTTTTTAGCTCCTCTTCACTTTCTGCCATAAGGGTGGTGTCATCTGCATATCTGAGGTTATTGATATTTCTTCCGGCAATCTTGATTCCAGCTTGTGTTTCTTCCAGCCCAGCGTTTCTCATGATGTAGTCTGCATATAAATTAAATAAGCAGGGAGACAATATACAGCCTTGACGTACTCCTATTTAGCTGGGTTGTTTTGTGGATTTAAAGTCTAGACTGTTTGGTTCTTTGCATTTTGGGGGCTGTTCCTCCTCAGAAAATGTGTGTGCTAAGGAGTTATCTATTGACTGATTCCTAAGTCCTCCATCGTCTACTGACATTTTATGTATGAAGAAGAAATAAAATTTACAGTCCCTGCCTTTGGGAATTTTATAGCCCTTTTGAGGAGGCTAGATACAATCGTGCCTTCAATTTTACATTCATTCACTCCCTTGTTGTACTAGATGCCTTGTCTGTAATAATAAATTTGGTAGATACATCCTTGCCTTCAGGGAGGTTATAGTCAAATGAGTTACTTAAGTGATGCAAAACTTCTCTTCTTGCCTGCTGCAAATGCCCTACCTCTTTGCTTAAGGCACTTTGTATTTTGCAAATATGGAATAGAATGAAATAAAACAAGGCTTTTGTAGTCTTAGGGCTTTATTAATTTTACAAGATGGTTTCAGCACATTTACTAGTGTCTGGTGAAGAACTGTGATAATTAAAATTCAGCTGTACTAATTAAAACAAATGAATAAAGTCTTTAATGTTCTTTTCCTCACAATTTTTAATTTCCTTTTTGCTTACTCCTGACTTTGCAGAATTCTGTAATAGTCATTGGGGTTTTTACTGTCATTAGGGAAATTTATGAAGTTATATAGCTCAGGAAGCCTGAAGAAATCCTATAACAGTAATATTTGAATAAATTTAGTTTCCTTTGGGTCAGCTTTTTAAAATCAATGAGTTTAAACTGATCGGTATTCTGAAAGTCAAACTTTCATAAGAAATTCTGACCGGTGTTTATTATTTTAATGTTCTAGGGTTAAAACTGAGTCCCTGTAGGCTTTCTCAAGTCTCAGGAATTAAAAGCTATATTTGTGATACGAAATCAGCTAAATAAAAACTGCATAGAAAACAAAATGCTAACATTGGTTGTCTCTGCTTCCCGAGATAATTTTGTTTTGTGCTTTTTAAAATTTGTTTACATTTTTCTACATTCTTAAATTTTAAATTTAGCATATAGGTGACTTAGAAAATTACAATAATAGCAAGTGGGACTGATGCTGAGGCTGAAACTCCAAAACTTCGGCTGCCTGATGTGAAGAACTGACTCATTGGAAAGGACCCTGATGCTGGGAAAGACTGAAGGTGGGAGGAGAAGGGGACGACAGAGAATGAGATGGTTGGATGGCATCACTGACTCCATGGACATGAGTTTGAGCAAGCTCTGGGAGTTGGTGATGGACAGGGAAGCCTGGTGTGCTGCAGTCCATGGGGTTACAAAGAATTGGACACAACTGATTGACTGGACTGAACTGAACTGAAATGCCATTAATGGGCTTCCCTGGTGGCTCAGATGGTAAAGAATCTGCCTGCAATGCTGGAAACCCAGGTTCAATCCCTGGGTTGGAAAGATCCCCTGGAGAAGGGAATAGCAATGCACTCCAGTATTTTTGCCTAGAGAATTCCATGGACAGAGCCTGATGGGCTACAGTCCGTGTGGTCCCAAAGAGTTGGACATGACTGAGCGAGTATCAAATGCTTTTAATGGTTGAAATTTCTGCCATAGATGGGATTTACCTTTCAAAGGCAGGTGTCAACTTCCTTTTGAACAATCCTTTCACATTTACAATGGAGGCATCCTTTGGCATATTTTGTTTTATGAACTGATAATTTCATTTCTTTCTTTCTTTAGAAAGAAGTTTGCCATTTATTTCTTTAGAACACTTACTCATCAGATCCTTTCTGAATTAGTTTGATAATTTGATATTGCCATTAGATAATGGAGTGTTTGGCTTCATGTTTTTAATTTAGTAAAATTAAAATTGAAAATGTAGTGCTTCCTTGTGATTTATTAGTAGTATAATATCAGTAATAATCAGTAATGAGTCACATAAATGGGGGAGTTTTGAGGGAAATCAGATTTCCACCTGTCAATATATTGGGTTGGCCAAATTAACAACTGAATTAGTTTGATAATTTGATATTGCCATTAGATAATGGAGTGTTTGGCTTCATGTTTTTAATTTAGTAAAATTAAAATTGAAAGTGTAGTGCTTCCTTGTGATTTATTAGTAGTATAATATCAGTAATAATCAGTAATGAGTCACATAAATGGGGGAGTTTTGAGGGAAATCAGATTTCCACCTGTCAATATATTGGGTTGGCCAAATTAACATCTTCTGAAAACCCTGAATGAACTTTTTGGCCAACCCAATAATTCCTAACTCCTCTCCCTCCAATAATATTAGGAACTTAGTAAGTGGTTTCAAATGAAATGAAAGAAAAAGTTCATTCCTGACTTTATGAGTATGTGATGAAGTTGAAGTCATGAGTTGTGTACCCAATAACGAGCTTTTGAATCTGAGAGCTGATTTCAGTTTCTTTCACTAGCTGTGTGATCTTTGACAAATTATTTTACCTCTCCGAGTTTCCTAATCCGTGAAATATGGAAGGTAGTTTTTACCTTTCAAAGTTACTTTGACTAGGAAATATGCACAAAACGTTTACCGTGGTACTTGGCACACATGGCCATTGTTGAAATAGGAGAAAGATACCTATGGGTGGAAAAAGCCTCAATAATATTCTTGACTACTGAATTTAGGAAAGTCAACCTTTCTCCAGAATAATAATCAACTCTGACAGGAAGTTATGGACTTTTGTAATAGAGGATGTATTACAAAGCACTGTTAGGGTTTTGAGTCTTGTTAATGACACCAAGTGATCTTCTGAGCATGGAGTGAATACCATTGCCCACAGAGCAATTAACTTCACCCTTCATTAGTAATGTGCCTACAGACATGATTTCTTTTGCTCTTATCTTGTCTCACTAGGATGCCATCCAAGAGAACACTTAAATAAAAATCCAGTTGTCATGTCTTGCTGTTAGCTGAGCAAATGTAGGGTAAACACCATTAAGGTTAAATGTGTTACACTAACCTCTGTTGAATGAGTAACAAGAAGGCCAAGAACTCCATCTAAGCTAAGGAACAGCTAATTTTGAATGATAAAATGGAATCTTTTAAATTTAGACCTGGGTTTAATGAGGGGTTTCAGGTATTCTTACCTGAATGCATAAGAGAAAAACTGAAGTTGTTTCTTCCTTTGGGGTCTGTTTATTACTTATAATTATGGTCCCTGTTCAGGATCACAATCGAGGATTTTAAAATACTTTTTTCTTCCCCCTTTTCCTCTTTCATTCTCATCAGGAATTATTTGCTAAGTCACTTCAGTCGTGTCCAACTTGTTGTGACCCTAAGGATCATATAGCTCACTGGGCTCCCCTGTCCATGGGATTCTCCAGGCAAGAATACTGGAGTGGGTTGCCATGCCCTTCTCCAGAGAAGGAATTATTTACTGAGCATCTATTATGGCCAAAATACTAAGCTAAATTTTGAAAGCCAAAGGTATAACAGAATTGCTGCTCTTCATACCTATTCTGGCAGTTCAGGTGGCTCAAATAGTATAGAATCTGCCTTTAAAAATGCGGGAGACCCAGGTTCAATCCCTTGGTTGGGAAGATCCCCTGGAGAAGGCAACCTGCTCCGGTATTCTTGCCTGGAGAACTTCATGGATTGAGGAGCCTGTCAGGCTACAGTCCATGGGCTTGCAAAAAGTCGGACACCACTGAGCAACTAACACAGAGAGGACAGAATAGCCATAGAAGGAGGTAGGTTTTGATGATGAATATCAGATAAATTTCCGTATAAAATATTCTGACTTGGCAGTTTAGTAGAGACTGAATCTGTCTTTCCCTCAGACTCTAATAGATCAAAACACTTTATTTATCTTCAATTTTCCCAAATCAAAGCTGGCACTGCTACCTTAATCTACTTTTTTTTTTTTTTTTTTTACAGGCATTAAAATTCTAAGGTGTCATCTGGAATTTGAGAGCCATGCTCCATTAACACTAATGAGTGACTTTTGGTTAAATCTTCATGGATCAGGCTGAACGTTTCCCTGTGGGTATTGATTCACCTTTCATTTCAGTGGGCATCACACCAGCCTGCACTGAAATTGTTTGCATCATTTAACCTGTAAGGGTGTCCAACAAATCTATGATTTATGATTTGGAAAGTATCCAGCTCGGTCCAGATTATTACTGAAAATTTCCTGATTTCTTCCTTTCTATTCAGGTCAAATAGAGGCCTGTAAATTTCCAGGCACTCCTTGTTTCCTGTAGGGCTCAGGTCAAAATACTTTATAAATGGGCTAATATGACTTCTAAAATGACTGTTCTAACAATAATGGAATCATGTAAATTTACTTCTGAAAGTCGGAAGTTCAAGTTAAACATCCATGACAGACTGTATATTTTTGTCTGTATATTTTGAAATAACCTTCAGATTCACAGCTATGTGGGTGGGCAATTTTTAAAAATTCCTGAAAAATACAAGGAACCTCCAAAAAATCATATTTTTACTTGCGACATAATTCTGAATAGTGTTTATCTTAACTGTATCTACCTTGAGTGCAAACTTGATGTCAGGAGCTATTGTTGAGCCATGTAATTCAAGGTGAATAAGAAGGTGTTAGGCTTCCCTGGTGGCTCAGAGGGTCAAGCGTCTGCCTGCAATGTGGGATGCCAGGGTTTGATCGCTGGGTTGGGAAGATCCCCTAAAGAAGGAAATGGCAACCCACTCCAGTACTCTTGCCTAGAAAATTCCGTGGATGGAGCAGCCTGGTGGGCTACAGTCCATGGGGTCGCAAAGAGTCGGACACAACTGAGCAACTTTGCTTTCTTTCTAAGAAGGTGTTGAGGTGAAGTCGCTCAGTCGTGTCTGACTCTTTGTGACCCCGTGGACTGTAACCTACTAACTAGGCTTCTCCGTCCATGGGATTCTCCAGGCAAGAACTGGAGTGGATTGCCATTTCCTTCTCCAGGGGATCTTCCCGACCCAGGGATTGAACCTGGGTCTCCCGCATTGGAGGCAGACGCTTTAACCACTGAGCCAGAAGAAGGTGTTAGGTTCTATGATTTTGTCATGAGCCATAACTTTGAGGCCTCGGCCTCCCACCACTAATGAATTTTCCTCTAACGCTCCAAGATTTTGAAACTTTGAACTGCTGGCGGTCAAGTGTGGATCTTTGTGCCTGTGTCTCAGCCCTTTGGTTTGGGGACCTGGTCCTTGCCAGCATTTTTTTAACAAGTTGAGTCCTGTTATAGTCTGACTGTTAGATGAGGAGCCATTAATACTTGGCAATTTTTCGCTGCCATAATGATGCTGAGGACTTTCCAGGTGGCTTTCCCCTTTCTCTCTAGAAGAACTGTGACTTACTTATTCCCTTTGATGGGGTTTTGATCAAGCAGACATTCGTCATGACCTTGACCCAGAGTAGGGACAAGACTTGGTTGGTTCATCTCTAGTCTGGGGATGACATATACAATACTCTGACTTGTATTCCCTAGGACAGGCTCACATGCTTGTCAGAGGTTTGGCTTTCTGATACAAGAATGAGGCTTTAGGAAGGTGGGAGTCATGTATATTAGGAGTGGAGTGTTGCCAGGATACATTTTGAGGAAAAACAGAGAAAGAAATATCCAACTGAATTTTTGAAATAACTAAACCAGTTGTAAAGGGAGCAGGAAGTAGACAGATGGGGGTGTTCTGTTTTCTTTGGGCCTGTGTCTGTAGTATTCTCAGAAGTGAAAAGTGAAAGCTAAAGTCGCTTAGTTGTGTCTGACTTTTTGCGATCCCACGGACTATATAGTCCCTAGAATTCTCTAGGCCAGAATACTGGCATGGTCTTTCCAACCCAAGGATCGAACCCAGGTCTCCGGCATTACAGGCAGCTTCTTTACCAGCTGAGCCACAGGGGAAGCCCACTAGAGTGGGTAGCCTATCCCTTCTCCAGAAGAGCTTCCTGATCCAGGAATCGAACCAGAGTCTCCCGCATTGCAGGTGGATTCGTTACTGACTGAGCCACCAGGCAGGCTCCTGTAGTACTCTCAGGCCAGGCACTCAGTGTAAGTTTAGATTAGGAGCAAAACGAGACTTTTGTGCTGTTAAGTTTAAAGGCAAATAATTGTCTCACATCCAACTTTGTTCCCCATCTTTTTCTATTACACCTCCCACTCAACCTTAAAGAGAGAAAAAAGGAATTTCCTATGGAGTTTTATAGTTAATGTTACCTCAGCAGTATTCTCCTTCAGAATAAGGGTAGCTAGCAGTAGTTGGGAACTCTCTCTCCTGTGGGAGTGCTGAAGCTTCCGTGTCAAGCTTCTTTCCGCCTTACGGTTCTTGTGCTTGGGCTGCTCTTTGACTAAAATCCTTCTCTTTGCCTTCGCTGAGGTTTCTGCTTAGACATGCCCCCTCTTTCCTGTTCTCCCTGACCTGCTCCATCTGAGCTGGGGTCTCTCTCAGTGTCCCGCAATCTTCTTGGACTCTGCCCACTGCTTTCTGCTCCACTGCACTCATCACTCTCGGGAAGCTGCCTCTCCCACGAGAGGGTAAGCTCTCCGAGGGCAGACACTTCTTACTGCTGTGCAGGGTCAGCTACCTGGTAGAGCTTCAAAATATATATAAAGAAATATTTACTTACTTTTTTATTGGGCGGTGGTGGCAAGTCTTAGGTAAGGCACCCAGCATCTTTTGTTGCCACGCATGGGCTTCTCTCTAGCTGTGACTCTGGGGGGCTCAGCAGTTGTGGCTGGTGGGCTTTGTTGCCCCAAGTCACGTGGGATCTTAGTTTCTTGACCAGGGATGGAACCCACATCCCCGGCCTTGGAAGGTGGATTCTTAACCACTGAACCACCAGGGAAGTCTCTCAAAAAATCTTTATGGAATCAATGTATTCATTTCTCGCCTCAGGCTCTGTGTGTAGCCTCTGAGCCTCTATAAACATGCAGCTCTGCTCGGCCTGTTGCCCTATTCCGAGATGTGCAGCTTTTTGCATTTCTGAAATCAGGATATGCGTAAAAAATAAAGATTTACTAGGTGGTGGTTATCACCATCAAAGCTGAAAGTAAATCGATATACGTCTTATAAGTCAGTGTGTCTTAGAATCAAGGACATTGTGGTACACAGAATGTACATGCGTGCTAAGTCACTCGGTCGTGTGCAGCTCCTTGCGATCCTATGAACTGTAGCCCTCCAGGCCCCTCTGTCCATGGGATTCTCCAGGCAAGAATACTGGAGTGAGTTGTCATGCCCTCCTTCAGGGGATCTTCCCGACCCAGAGGCTGAACCCACGTCTCTTAAGTCTCCTGCATTGGCAGACTTTATCACTAGCGCCACCTGGGAAGCCCTGGTAGACAGAATGCCCCCCACCAAAGGTATCTGTGTCCCTGATACTTGTAAATATATGTCACCTTACATGGCAAAAGGGACTGTGCAGATGTGATTCAATTAAGGATTTTAGGATGGCAAGGTTTTCCTGGGCTTTTAAGACTGTGTGCCTACGTGCTTTTTGTGACCCAATGGACTATAGCCTGCAGATTGGCCAATGTAATTACAAGCATCTTTCTAAGAGAGAAGTAGGAAATTCAGAGTCAGAGAGGAAGATTTTGTGATGGAAGCAGAAGTTGGAGTGATGCCACAGGACAAGGAAGATGTCCTCTAGAAGCTGGAAATTCAAGGACATGGGATTCTTCCCTAGAGACTCTGGAAGGATCATGAATCTGCCAGTCATTTTAGATGTCCACCTCCAGAACTATATGATAATAAATTTGTGTTGTTTTAAACCATTAAACTTGGTTGATTGGGTACAGCCATATTATTACAAGCAAGAGCATGGATTACGTTTTGGAAATTTAAGTTCTTATGTAATCTGTCCAACGAGGAGGGGGGAGAATCAGTGGGTGTCCAATATCCCTGCCCCTCAGTGGGAGCATCTGGAGGTATGTTTCATGCAGCCCCCCGGGGATCCCTTTCAAGACTGAGCCCTAATTGCCCTCAGTACTCATTAGCTGACTTGCCTTCCTACCTTGCCTTCAAGCTTCCTGGATTACTTCCAAGATAAACCTTCGGCATCCTAATCCTCACCTCAGGCTGGATGAGCCCAAACTGGGATGTCACCCTAGGTCAAGAGACTTGGCCCCAACCATCTTCCCCTCTGTCTTCCTCCTTGCTACCCTCTCTCTTGCCCACCAACAGCTGACTACAGCAGCCATTATTCAGCATCTAATCTGTTCTGAATTCCTGCCCCCCATAGGATGTTTGCACTTCCTCCAACTGTGTGAGTGCTCCTAAACTGAGTTCATCCTGTAGGCTCCCAATCAATGTCCCTTCTTTATGGAGTTTCCCTGGTCCTCCAGACTATGAATGTTTTCCCCTAATCCTCCTGCACTTTTCATGGCACTGACCACAAATGAAATGAGTTAATTATTTTATGGGGGGATGATTATCTGTTAGTATCGCATGATGTGGGTGTCAGGTAAGATTTATGGGAAACTCACATGCAGAAGGAACACTGTGGTGTGTATGCCCCATCCTCTCAGTGGCTAGCACAGCTGGACAAATCATGGGGAGTGCTGCAAGAGGAGAACCCTGCTGTGTGTCATGTATGCGTTTATAAGGCAACTGGGAGCTTCCTGGACAGAGATGTGTACCAGATCTACCTTAGCTTGAAGTCTCATCCTGATTTTCTTCCTTCCTTCCTCCCTCCTTGTCTCCCTCCCTTCCTTGCTTTCTTTTTCTTTCTTTATTGTTGAAGTATAGCTGTTTTACAATGTTGCGTTAGTTTTAGGTGTACAGCAAAGTGATTCATATATATAGATATAAAATCCATTCTTTTTCAATTATTTTCCCTTATAGGTTATTACAAAATGCTGAGTATAGTTCCCTGTGCTATACAGTAGGTCCTTATTATTTGTCTGTTTTATATGTAGTAATATACCGACTCAATGGACATGAGTTTGAGTATGCTCCGGCAATTGGTGATGGACAAGGAAGCCTGGTGTGCTGCAGTCCATGGGGTTGCAGAGTCGGACATGACTGAGCAACTGAACTGACTGACTGAATGTACATATGTTAATTCCACACTCCTAGTTTTACCTTAAGTTTTAAGTGGAGAGCCCCGACAGTTGAAAAAAAAAAGTTGAGTTCAGACTTCCAATATATGTATATGTATTTATGTTTATACATGTTTCACTGTCACATTAAATGTCAAGTAGTAGCGAAGCTGAATTTCCTCACTGATAAAAATAGACAAAAACAGAAATGAAATTTTAAAAATAGGAAATTGCAAAATGTCTTTGCCTGTCCTAACAGATCATTTCATGTGTTTCCTGAGCGAACATACCACGAGGTGATTACTGAACTAGAGCAGTGCTTTCCTGAGGGACAGACCCCTGGGAGCTGGTTAACATGCAGACTCTGATTCATTGGGCCTGGGAGGGGCCTGGAAATGCCAATGGGATTGTTTTGGGAACCACACTTTGCGTGGCCAGTATCTTGCTATCCAAAATATCCATAAGCCACTGAGATTTAGATGCTTGGGTTGAACAGATTGATGTGGCATCTTCTGTCATTTTGGAATGATTTGCTCTGTCTCATGTTTTGGTGTTTCCAGGTAGACTCAGTGGGATGTGTATGACCTTCACTGCATCCCTGAATGATTGCCCGTCAGAAAAAAACAAAAAGTGAAGGGCAACTGGGCAAGGTAAAAGTTTGTTGGCTCTTCATTTCTCTTGGCCTTTAAGATCCAATTATCTGTTTTTCTTCCTCTGAAGGGATAGCAGAAACCCAGTGAGCCCCGTGAGTGGGCTCTGTGCCGGCTGCTTTCCACGTGCTGTTTCATTTCAGATCTGACTCTAATGGCAGAAACCAGTCTGAATACAAAGAGATCTGCTCTGTGTGTGTGTGTGTGTGTGTGTGTGTGTGAAGGGGGAGGGCTTGGCTTTCTCTTTTGACCCTCTCTCTGATCTGTCTTGACGGATGGACCAAACCATTCAAACTCCCTCTGCTCAGGGATGCAGCTGAGGATTTCCCAGTTAGTGACAGAATCTGAGTGATTTGTAGGCATTTGTGTGCTGATTGTCTTGCCCTCTAGGCATGAACTGTGTTGTATCAGGAGGGCAAGAGGGTTCCAAATAGATTTAATATGCCTTGTATGAGCTTCAACCATCTGCCCGCCAGCTCTCAGTGTGAGCATAATATATGTTTCCAGAATCAAACACAAAGAGTCTGGTTTTTTCCCCTCTTTCTTTTTCCTTTTTTTCAGAGGCTTTTAGTTCAGATCATTTGTCTTTTCTTTGTCTTTTGGGAGTAGGCTACCAGGGTCACCCTTTCTACAATTATATTGGCTTTCATTTTGTTTTCTGATTCCTCTGGCATATTTAAATGGGTTTCCCTTTCCTGCTTGCCATGTATCCCCAACAGAAACATATCCTTGAAATTGGTACAGATCCATGAAATCTTGTGATGCATCTATGAGGTAGTTGGAATTGAACTGCAAGCATTCCCAATGAGTACAGATTATACCCTGGACATCTGAAAATTCTTCCCAGGCTAAATCCGAATGCGGTTCTGAATAATGCAACTTCAACCTCCTCTCTTCTCTCAGTGGAAATCGTGTGACTGCTGATGGGCCTGTTCTGGTAGCTATAACTTGTTGTAGGACTCAAGTTATTCCGGTGTTGAGTGTCCTTGCCCTGGAACCCTTGTGTCATTATAGGAATCTTAAGCTCTGAAAGAGATGAAGTTAAGCCAATCACAGAGTTCTTAACTTCAAATCTCACTCAAGTTACAGGAATTTAGCAGAAGATTCAGAAAGCTCTTTACATGAAAGTTGGGTGGGAACACGATTAGAACTCTCCTCGCATCACTCAGCAAGCAAGGCTGGGCAGGGAGGGACTAGGGGAAAGTGAATTTTCAATATTCTCTTGTAAAGGCTCTAGGGCATAGGGGTCAAAATTCTTCAGTTTTGCTTATTTTTATTGAGTCCGCAAAATTGGCATTGTTTGGTATTAGACAGTGTATGTTTAAAAACTGCTTCCTCTTTAAATGCATTTCACATTCAACTCTCCCTACAGGGGAGGCTAAGAGAGCTCCACCCCTTGTTGCTCCTCTCATCTAATGACGACGGGGTTCAGGGAAAGCACGTAGGCTCTGGAGGACTGCCTGCATGCCTGGCCAGGCTCCATCTCTTTCTAGCTGTGTGACCTTGGGAAGGTAATAAACATCTCCATGCTGTATTTTTTCTCAGCTGTAAAGTAGGGATTGTGATAGTGTTTCATTATGAGTTGGTGAAATGATCAAATATAATAATGCATAATAATATATGTAAAGTACTGAGCAAGTGCCTGCCACATAGTACCGTGTTGGCTGCTGTTACTGTCATTACCATGGAGATGAAGGATGGAGAAGATTGAAAGCGTGGGTTCCCCATAATGACCTGTGCTGTTCAGCTGTGGAAGACGATGTCTGGACACATCTCTGCCCCTGGAGGACTAAGAAGTCAGGGCTTGAGCAAGGAATGAAAGAAACAGAAATAGTATTTTTTTTAAAGCTTTGGTTTAAGTGTGTGGCTGCCATAGGTGTGTGGTTGGATGGGAACCATTCCTTCCTTCCTTTCAGGCAGGATTAGCCTTGCCCTCTCCTCCTTCTTTCAACCCCCGGGTGTTTAGACTTGATCTGAACTTGAGTCATTTTTTGTTTTGTTAGTGATGCTGATGGAGCCTTAGGGGGGCCTTGTCCAGAACTCACTGAGTGTCTGATGCAAAGCAGATCTGGGCCTCTGTGGGTAGTTAGAACTAAACAACCTTCAGGGGGATGGCATGCTTTAGGCCAGAGCCCAGAACCTGTCCATTCACTGTCCCAGCTATCTTTCCTGTGGACTTTTTAAGGACAGTGGCCACACCAATTAGAATGGACCAGTCGAAGGAGGGATGTGAAGCAATGAAATGCAAACAGAGATGGTGCTTGCCTCAAGCCCCTTCTGCTCCTCCCCCACCCCATCTTTTGGATCGTTAGCTTTTGGCTCCCCTGGGCTCTCTTCTCTCATGTTCAGCTCTGCTTTTGCCTGCTGGTTCCCTACCTCTGCTCCACTGTCTGTGGCCTCTATGGCCACCATTGTTCAAGGTGGGGGGTGCCATGGGCAGGACTCTGATGTTCCTTTGCCTGGTCTTAGCCACATTCCTGACCGCCGCTGCCCACTTGGCTCCAAGATTTCATATCGATGCCCCACTTGCTTCCCAAGTGCACTCTGGTTCTCCACCCTTGAGCTGTGGTACTTCAGGGTACGGCATAGCCTTGATACCACTGAGGGTTTGGTTGTTATGCAATATTAACTGGTTGGATAGCATCACCGACTCAGTGGACAAGAACCTGGGCAAACTCCGGGGTATAGTGAGGCACAGGGAGGCCTGGTGTGTTGCACTCCATGGAGTCTCAAAGAGTCAGACACAACTTAGCAACTGAACAACAACAACGTACAGTATCAGTCCCGTCACTGGCATTGGCGCCGGCCTTGGCACTTCTACCATAACCGTGATGAACCAGACCCTTTCCCACAAGCATAATGACACTCGTGTTAAGCCCCAGACAGGTGACGTATAACACTCTCTTAGGTCTCTTATCACACCTGTAATGCTGCAACTTTTCCATTTGTTTATTTGGCATCTTCAGATTATATGTTTCTCCATGAGTCAAACTATAAGTTCCTTCCAGGGTTGGCTTAGAAGAGGACTGATATCACACTGAATGACTTAACCCCGTACACAGCCCAACTTCCTTTTGTGCTGACCATCAGCCAATTATGTTGGCCTAAGCCTTGAATCTTTCCTACACTAGAATATGTCTCCTTCCCATCCCAGACAGCCAGAGCAGGACTTTCTTCCAGGGAGCCCCTTTACAGCTTTTCAGATAACTAGACCTCGGCAGCTCTGAAGTACAAGGACTGAAACCCCAAGTTACTGCATCAGAGGAATAAGCTTGGCTGGGATGTGGGAGTGGTATCTAAAGGCTGTGATGCTGAGTCCTTCTCTGTCCCTCCATCTCCCCCCTCCCCTCTTTCTCTCTCCCTCCCTCTCTCCTTCTTCCTTTCTCTCTTGCTTTTTCCCCTTTCTCATTTTTTTCTTTTGTTTTGCACCTAGCTCAAAGTAAAGCTTTTTGGGGAGTGATTTAGTGAAGATGTACAGGGGCACTGAGAAAATGACTCAGTGGAAACAGCATGGGCTATCAGGCGACTTAGAATCTGAGTCCCACTCTGCCAGTCTGCTAGCTGTGTAAACTTAGGCAAAAACCTTAACCTCTCTGTGCCTCTCATTCTGTAAGTTTCTTTTGTTCTGTTGTGGAGTGGGGAAGGAGGAAATGGTAGGTTGGACTAAATTCTCAAAAACATTCTCTTGATGGAAATGGGCTGTTCGCAGTTAGTGTTGGAAAAGTCCCAGTGTATATTAGACTTTCCCACCTACCTTCTTGGTAAGGCAGACAGGGGTGCCCAGACAGAAGCCACATGCTCACTCATTGTACCAAGAAAGAAGTGAGGCAGATACTAAGTTTAAATCAATAGTATTCCTGGAGCACTGAAGATGGAACTGTTTTCCCCAAAATTGTTTTGATTGCTGCCAGTAGCTGCTATTTGGTATGAAATCCATTCAGATCATCAAAAACCAAAGGAACATACAGTGCATGAAAAGATGCTGTAATTGGCACCATTGTAACTCTATACGGTGTATGATCTTAGCTGGGAGGAAGGGAGGGTTGTTAGATAACTTGTAATCTAATTTTCTTTGTTGTAAAATAGAATGTTACCATTGTATTCCTGTGGAATTATAATTATACCATCTCAGCCAAGTAGAGCTGCCTTTCTCAGGAGGTGCTTAAAGAGCTCAATAGACATCCATTCAGTCTTGTAAACATAGTAAAACCTGGCTTGCTTGCATTTCTCTCGACTGAAAATTCCTATTAGCCAGCCTCTCCCTTCATCCTTCCTATGGGGAAAAATGATTTTAATGCTGGTGAACCCGACATCCCAAGAGACACTGAAGTGCCTTCTGAATCATCAAAGAATTATGAAACCTTCCGTAGAGTTTCAGTGTTAATTGCAATTTATGACAGCCTAATTTTTTGAAAAGTGGTAATTCAAGTGTTGCATAAGTGATAATTAGTAGTAATAGTTGATTAATCAGACTGCCCTATTTTCTGACCACATTGAGGTACAGTATTTACAGTAACTGCAGTACTGGCTCTTTCTCAGTACCATGAAGGAGGCAGGGTAAATGAAAGTAGTATTCTCTATTTTATCATCGTTATTATTATTTTAAAAATTTATTTATTTTTTAATTGGTGGGGAATCACTTTAAATTTTGTGTTGGTTTCTGTTGTAGAACAACTCAAATCACTCATATAATTAAATATATATATATTCCTTCCTTCCTGAGCCTCCTTCTTCCCCAGTTCCACCCTTCTAGGTCATCACAGAGCACCAGGCTGGGCTCCTTGTGTTATTTAGCAACTTCCCACTAGCTATCTGTTTACACTTGATAGTGTATATCTGTCAATGTTACTTTCTCAGTTCACCCCATCCTCACCTTCCCCTGCTGTGTCCACAAGTCTGTTCTATACTAGTTCCATCAGTACTTTTCTTCTATATTCCATATGCATATGTATTAATATTTGATACTTATTTTTCTCTTACTGACTTACTTCACTCTGTATAAGAGGTTCTATGTTCATCTACGTCACTAGAACTGACTCAAATTTGCTTTTTATTGCTGAATAATATTCCATTGTATATACAATATCCTTTATCCATTCATTTGTTGATGGACACTGAGGTTGCTTCCCTGTCCAGCTATTGTAAATAGTGCTGCATTAAGCACTGGGATACATGTGTCTTTTAGAATTGTGATTTTTCTCAGTGTATATGCCCAGTAGTGGGATTGCTGGGTTTTATGGTAGATTTACTCCTAGTTTTTTTAAGGAATCTCCATACTGTTTTCCATAATGGCTGTATCAATTTACTTTTCCAACCAACAGTGCAGGAGGCTTCCCTTTTCTCCACACCCTCTTTTTTTTGTGATGGCCATTCTGACTCGTGTGAGGTGATACCTCATTGTAGTTCTGGTTTGCATTTCCCTGACAATGAACGTCATGTCATGTATGCATTATTATTTTTTATTAAGGTACAGTTCAGTTTAGTTCAGTCGCTCAGTCGTGTCCGACTCTTTGCGACCCCATGAATTGCAGCACACCAGGCCTCCCTGTCTATCACCAACTCCCGGAGTTCACTCAGACTCACATCCATCGAGTCAGTGATGCCATCCAGCCATCTCATCCTCGATCGTCCCCTTCTCCTCCTGCCTCCAATCCCTCCCAGCATCAGAGTCTTTTCCAATGAGTCAACTCTTCTCATGAGGTGGCCAAAGTACTGGAGTTTCAGCTTTAGCATCATTCCTTCCAAAGAAATCCCAGGGCTGATTTCCTTCAGAATGGACTGGTTGGATCTCCTTGCAGTCCAAGGGACTCTCAAGAATCTTCTCCAACACCACAGTTCAAAAGCATCAATCCTTCTTCACAGTCCAACTCTCACATCCATACATGACCACTGGAAAAACCATAGCCTTGACTAGACNCTCTTCTCATGAGGTGGCCAAAGTACTGGAGTTTCAGCTTTAGCATCATTCCTTCCAAAGAAATCCCAGGGCTGATCTCCTTCAGAATGGACTGGTTGGATCTCCTTGCAGTCCAAGGGACTCTCAAGAGTCTTCTCCAATACCACAGTTCAAAAGCATCAATTCTTCGGCGCTCAGCCTTCTTCACAGTCCAACTTTCACAAATGATAGCATATGGTATTTGTCTTTCTCTGCTGACTTCACTCAGTATGATAATCTCTGCTGAAGGTGACATTATTTCATTATTTTTTATAGCTGAGCAGAATTCCCTGGTGGCTCAGTGGCAAAGAGTCCACCTGCAATGCAGAAGCTGCAGGAGATGCGGGTTCAATCCCCACGTTGGGAAGATCCCCTGGAGAAGGGCATGGCAACCCATTCCAGTATTGTTGCCTGGAGAATCCCATGGACAGAAGAGCCTGGTGGGCTACAGCCCATAGCTTCACAAAGAGTCAGACAAGACTGAAGCAACTTATCACGCAGTATGCCATTGTGTATATGTACCACAGCTTCTTTATCCATTAATCTGTTGATAGACATTTAGATTGTTTCCATATTTTGGCAATTATAAATAGTGCTGCTATGAACATATCTTTTTGAATTATAGTTTTGTCTGGGTATATGCCCAGGAGTGAGATAAGCTGTACAAGTTAGTTAGCATGGGTATTAGAGAAATAAGTCTACAAATAACATATTCATAAAAATTGTGATACATAGCTGTATTTTTACACATATTGTTAAAAGCATTTATAATGCAATTTCATCTAGTTACCTTATGTGGTTACTTGCTAACTCTTTTATTTGAAAAGACATATGCCTAAAAGGAAGGGTGAGTATAAGTGTATGAGGAGAATGGAGACAGATGATAATGTGTGGACTCGCAAAAAGCAGGAAGTTAAGTCTTTAAAATAAAGCCTTATTTCAGCTAACATATTGTTTACTATCTCTGTTTATAACCAGCAGTGTCTCAACCCTAATAAAAGCCTTTTATCTGGAACATCTGGGAACAAATTTGGAAAGAGGAAAGAGGAAAACAGGCTCCCACTTTAAAGCATAACCATCCCAAACCCGAGAATGGGTCAATCCCTGTCCAAATGTTTACTCTGAGTCCATCCATATAGCCTATTAAGAGTCAACTTCAATTAGCAAAGACAACTACTAGAAGGATAATGGAGAAATACTATAGTTTCCAGCTCTTTTTTTAAAATCACTGTTTGCTCAACACTTTTAAATGAATTAAAAGCAGATGTTGAAATTGCTGCCAACTGTACACTTGTCATCTGTGAAAGGGAATTAACTTGGTTTTGTTCATCATTAAATTAAATGTTAGGCTTCAGTAGTTTAAAGAGTCTTGGGGTTCCTGATTGGAGTTTTAAAACTACAAATAACTAAAGTAATTTTGAAAATTGTGGAAACATTTGTCCTTGTAAGATAAGGAAAATTCCTGGGAAAGTTTAGAATTCTGAAACTCTCACATGATACGTGAAGGAACAAAAATCAATCTTTTGTTATTCAGCAGGAATTTTTGGACACTATCTCCACTTTCAGCTCTGCATTTGGTGTAGTGGAGGATACAAAAGAACTCAGAAAATGAACTAGTTGTCATTCTCAGAGTTAAAGAATATAAGATACTGTATGAACCAGTGCCCAGGTAAGAGAGCCTGCTGCTAGCCCTTTACAAGTTCAGATGAGGTAGAACTTGAGAGCTGAGATAACATAGGCAGGAATCTCAGGGGTAAGTTGATTGGACAATGAAGAATCTATAGGGTCTAATGTTACATCAAGTGGCATCCAGCCTCCAAGATTGCCGTAAATAATTCTTGCCTTTGAGTCTTCAGGCCTTTTTGTAGTTTCCTCCCACACTGAACAGGGCAGACCTGGGTAACCAATGATATGGCAGAAATGATAGAGTGTGACTTTTGAGGCTGGGTAATAAAAAAAATACGGTGACTTTGATCATGGTCTCTCTTAACTCTCGCTCTAGGGGAAGCCAGCCTCCATGTTGAAAGGACATTCAAGTAGCCCATGGCAGGTCTCATTTGGAGAGCACCACAGGAATCCTGCCAACAGCCAACACGAGCTGGTCAGGCATGTGAGTGAGCCACTGTCCAAGCAGTCTCTCTAGCCCAGGGAGGCCTTCAGATGATTGCATGACTGCAACCCTGGCCAATATCTTGATTATAACCTCAAGAGACCCTAAGTCAGAACATCTAGCTGCTGCTGCTGCTGCTGCTAAGTCGCTTCAGTCATGTCCGACTCTGTGCGAGCCCGTAGATGGCAGCCCACCAGGCTCCACTGTCCCTGGGATTCTCCAGGCAAGAACACTGGAGTGGGCTGCCATTTCCTTCTCCAACGCATGAAAGTGAAACGTGAAAGTGAAGTCGCTCAGTCATGTCCGACTCAGCGACCCCATGGACTGCAGCCCACCAGGCTTCTCTGTCCATGGGATTTTCCAGGCAAGAGTACTGGAGTGGGGTGCCAGAACATCTAGCTAAGTGGCTTCTAAATTCCTGACCCACAGAAATCATGATAAATAAATACTTATAGTTTAGAGACATTGAGTTTGGGGATAATTTTTTATGTAGCAATAGATTAATATACATTAGTGGGTGTTCATCTTCCCCTAAGAACGCATGAGAATCTAGAAAAGATTGCTTGAGAAGGAAGATCAAGAGCTATGACTGCTTCTGTCTAGCCTTTTAAAAGAAATACTATGCTAATACTACAATAAAAGCTGAAATAAACGCTATTTCCCCTAACATAAAAACTGACCACACAGTTTAGGTAATAATCCTCACCTGCCTCTAGTCCCAACCAGCTGTTTCTATATTGGTGAATGACTTCATCCATTCCAAAATATTTTAAAAACATTCTTCAGTTCATTTCACAAGTATGTATTAAGAATAGGCTATGTGTCATAATATGACTTACGTACATCTAATACAATAGGAATTACATAATTATATGGCACAGAACTCCAATAAGTGATTAACATATTTTTGGTTTTTACAGTTTCATTCAAAACAACAAACTTTAATTTTCCCTTTATAAAAATGCAATTTGGTTTTATCCAAGGATAATATGGAATAATACTACCCCTTCCTATTTGGGGATGAAAATATAAATAACTGTGATGCACGGGCAGATAATACACTCTATGGAGATGACTGGAAATGCATTTCTTGAAGACGTATCTTGGAATGGCTCCATTGTGTACCAGGTGGTCACAACTAATAGCATTAGCAGGTCTATGAAAAAAGAAATTCCAACTCCTTCTGTTCCAGAAGGATACCGAAGATGCATAAAAGCAGAGAGAGCTCCTAGTATTATTGATGGAATCTTATAAGTAGGAGAAAAGAGTAATGTAAGAAAATACATTTAGACAATTTCATAATAAAATTTTCTCTAGCTCTTGAAAAAAAAAATTTAAGCAGAGATTTACTACTAGAATTTAACAAATTTTACTGTAATCTCATGCTTATACATCTTTTAAGTTCACAACCATCCAGGTAAAAGGTAGGGCTTTGAGTTTTTTTAAAAGCACAAAAATACTAGGAAAGTTACAAGCATAAAAACTTGTAGCCAGCTAGAGAATGTTCTTTGGGCATAGTAATATTGTTGTCATCTCAGGAAGTGAGGCATGTTGGGGAAAATGTAGATAAACTGGATCCAGATCAAAAGGAAAGATCAGAAAACTCATGAAAATGAATTTTCTCCTTTTCTCTAACTCATGAGTTAGAAAACTAACTTAGCAGACTGGAGATCAACAACCCAATGTGGTGTTTGTCCTTTCAGAAGACAAGACAAGGTGAAGGGGAAGCGTGGATGACCCTGATCCAGAGCAAGAGAAAAAGGAAAAAGGGCTTATGAGCAGAAGACTCAACCAACACCGAGATCTGCAATAACTCAGTTCAGTTCAGTTCAGTGGCTCAGTCGTGTCTGACTCTGCGATCCCATGGACTATAGCACACCAGGTTTCCCTGTCCATCACCAGCTTCCAGGGCTTGCTCAAACTCATGTCCATCAAGGCGGTGATACTTCTCCTCCTGCCTTCAGTCTTTCCCAGCATCAGGGTCTTACAGCTCTTCGCATAAGGTGGCCAAAGTATTGGAGCTTCAGCTTCAGCATCAGTCCTTCCAATAAACATTCAGGGCTGTTTTTTTTTTTTTTTTTTTNCTGACATACAATACTACATTAGTTTCAGGTGTGATATGGTCACTACTTACTGTAGTGTTCTATACTGTTCTACACTATTCTATAACTAAACGAAATTATAGAATTTCTTTCCTGCACTAAGAAATTTTAAGATTTACTCTTAGCAACTCTCAAAGACACAGTACAGTATTTTTAACTATAGTTATCAGGCTACACATTACATCCTCATGAGTTATTTATTTACTTTATAGCTGGGAGATTGTACCTTTTGATCTTTACCCATTTCAGACCCCTCACCCTACCCCTAGTCCCTGCCTCTGGCAACCACCAGTCTGTTCTCTGTATCTATGAACTTGGTTGGTTTTTGGTTTTGTTTTTGAGATGTGAGGTTGTATGGTACTAGTCTTTCTCTATTGACTTATTTCACTTCGCATAATGTCCTCAAGGTCCATTCATATTGTCAAAAATAGCACAATTTTATGGTTAAATGATGGTTAAACAAAAAAAATTTAATGGTTAAATAATATTCCATTATATTTATGTGTGATATTTTCTTTATTCATTCATCTGTTGATGGAGACAGTAGTATTCCATATAGCCTGGCAGGCATACATTATTACTCGTTATGGGCAAATGGCAAATGGTCATTTCCAGAACTTATTCTTCAACTTTTGCATTAACTTTTAAAATAAATGAGAAGAGAAAACGAGTAAATTATGCAAATATATTATATTTGCTCCTTATGGCTTTGCAATCCCCAGGGTGATTGCTGATAACTACATTATTAGCTGTTATAGTAAAGGTGAGTAAAACTGAATTTTGTATGATATTTAGCAGAGCCTCTTCACAATCAGAGATTTCTTAAGGGGAGTATCAGTGCAGTAGACTTAGTTGTGTTAATTAGTCCATTCTAAATGTGTTACAAAAGGGATAAGATCTTAAGTCAGTTAAGATTAACTTGATAACTTTTTAAAATACTCAAATCCTTAATAATGGGGGATCCTTAAAAAGTATTAGAATTGTGGTTATAGTCAGGTTCACTGCAAACAAAGAGAAAAATTCAGGAATATGTAAGAAGAAATAAAAAGAATCCATTATTATATCACCCAGAGAGAACTATGATTGCCTTTGGTATATAGCCTTCCATTTTCTTCTTATGTATACACGGAAACATTTTACAAAGTTAGCATTTACTACATGTACTATATGCTGCCACCATACAACGTTACATAAAGGACATTTTCTAGGTTAGTAAATATATTCTTTAAAAACATACTTAATGCTGAGTGTATTTATGAATCATAATTTATCAATACAGTCTTCTATCATCAGACTTCAAGTGGTTTACAAATTTTGGCTTTATACTGCTTCAGCAATTTATCTTTGCTCATTCATTTGCCAATCCATCCATCCAATCAGTTTTTACTGAGTACAGTGTGCCAGGCTCTGGGTCAGTAATTAAGGACATATCATTAATCATAATCCTCCTAATAGTTAACATTTATTACCATTTCTAACTATGGACCAGGAACTTTATGAGTATCTTAATTATATGAATCGGTAAATTAGTATAATAATCATTCTAATAAGTTAATATAATCATATTAACTAATTAAATCCTTATGAGGTAGATAAGGAAAATAAATAAGGAAACAGAGATTTATCTAACTGAGGTGACTTGGCCCAGATCACTTCAAGTTAGTATTTGCAAGAACCAGAATTCAAATCCAGGCAACCTGACTTCAGTCCTGCTCTTATAACCACAGTGGCTACTGTGTCAATAAAAAGCACACTCTCTTGCCCCTATGAAACAATTTTAATTGTAAGGCTCTTTGAATCATTTTGTTTTTTTAAATTTGATTTCTGACTGTTTTCTTAGGATGAAGTCTAAAAACAGAAATGCTGAGTCAGGGCTTCCCTGGCGGCTGAGTGGTAAAGAATCCAGTTACGAACNAAATGGTAACCCACTCCAGTATTCTTGCCTGGAAAATCCCATGGATGGAGAAGCCTGGTAGGCTACAGTCTATGGGGTCGCAAAGAGTCGGACACGACCGAGCAACTTCACTTCAGTACATGCCAGGCAGAGTGCTAAGACTTTATGTGAATTATCCCACTTTACACCTGTGATGACTTCAGGTACTCTTAATATCCCTATCTGACATGAGAACAGCGAAACTCTGAGATTAAATAAATGCCCAACCAGTGAATGGCATTGGAAGCCACAGGTCAAAGTCAAGGCTATTGGACACCAAAGCCAATACTCGTAACTTTTATTAACGGGGAAAAATGAAAAATAAGGCAATGCTGATAACTGTTAGTAATTCTATTAGTCTATCGTAAGGTTTCAAAAAGCTTACTTGATATTTAATAGAACCAAGGCTATCCATGCCAGTAGGGGTCATTAGAAGGCATGTAGTCCATCTCCATCATTTTATAGTGAGGGAATCTGAGGCCGAGAGAACTGGCAAGACTCAGGTTTAGTTAGTGGAACAGCCTATCTAGAACCTGAGTATCAAGGCATAGATCCTTTTACTGTTAGTGAAGTGTTGCTTCAGGGCTCTGCTCATGTTATTGCACAATGAAATTTTCCCTTTCCACATATCTGAAGTAGCCCCTATCACTCTTTTGCTTATCTTGCTTTATTTTTCTTAAACCAGATTCAATTTATAATATGTATTTGCTCATTTATTTATTTGGCACACTAGAATAGAAACTTGATGAGCACAAGACTTACTGCTGTTTTTTTTGGAAACTGTAGCATTGTCTGGTATACAAAGTACTTAAATTGGTTGATGACTAAACATTCCAAAGTATCAATTACAATATGATTTTAATGTACTGAAACTTTGGCTTTCAAACTTCAAATCAGAAGGCTTTCTTCACTTTTGGCTTTATTTTCATTTACTTCTGGCCTAACATTTACCACAGTATTAAACCGCCTCCCCACCCCCTAGGACAGGGGCCTTGCCTGAGTCATCGGCGCATCACAGAGCCTAGCCCAGGACCTGGCGCAGGCAGCTGCCACGCATCACAGAGCCTAGCCCAGGACCTGGTGCAGGCAGCTGTTCTAAAGTGCTGGGGAGGCTGGAGTGGAGAGTGGTAAGAGTGACAGTCACAGGCATCATTGTTCAGTGATTTATTCTCTTAAGGCTCCATTAGCAGGTGGAATGGAAGACCCCTCCCACCCTGATGCCTTGGGTAGCCAAGGAATTATATTCTTTCACCGCCTTCTCTGTCTGGAGGACCCGCACATCAATGCCTTTTTTCTTGAGGTACTCTACCGTTGATGGGGGTACCTGGAAAGAAGGAAAAAGAGGAGTAAATCAGGGTGAAATGCCCCCAGTGTTTCCTTTCCTGTTATGAGGCAGATATAACCCACTCCAGTGTTCTTGCCTGGAGAACCCCAAGGACAGGGGAGCCTGGTGGGCTGCCATCTATGGGGTCGCACGGAGTCGGATATGACTGAGCGACTCAGCATATTCTACAGAAATGGACACTGACAACTGTCACTCCCCAATCACCCAGCATGTTGCTGCTGCTGCTGCTGCTAAGTCACTTCAGTCGTGTCCGACTCTGTGTGACCCCATAGACGGCAGCCCACCAGGCTCCCCCATCCCTGGGATTCTGCAGGCAAGAATACTGGAGTGAGTTGCCATTNACACTGACAACTGTCACTCCCCAATCACCCAGCATGTTGCTGCTGCTGCTGCTGCTAAGTCACTTCAGTCGTGTCCGACTCTGTGTGACCCCATAGACGGCAGCCCACCAGGCTCCCCCATCCCTGGGATTCTGCAGGCAAGAATACTGGAGTGAGTTGCCATTTCCTTCTCCAATGCATGAAAGAGAAAAGTGAAAGTGAAGTCGCTCAGTCTGTCCGACTGTCAGCGACCCCATGGACTGCAGCCCACCAGGCTACTCCGTCCATTGGATTTTCCAGGCAAGAGTACTGGGGTGGGGTGCCATTGCCTTCCCCGCACCCAGCATGTTACCAGTCCAAAATTTGGCAGTGAGCCCCAAGGAGTCAAAGAGTCTTCTAAGAGGTTGACAGAAGTATCATGAAATATGTGCACATAGCTCAGGTGAAATGGAAACTGGAAAGAGCATGGATTTTGGAGCCAGACATCCTGAATTTAAGTCCTTACTACCAGTATGACTTTGAGTAAGTGAATTAAATACTGTGAACCTTTTTTTCCATGTGTGTAAATAGAGGTAATACCACCTAACTCACAGGGTTGGTATGAGAACAAATTCAGCTAAAGTATGTAAAATGTCTAGCATGTAAATGTTAAATGTTTGAGTCAATCCAACCTGAATCTAAATTCTAACTTTGCCATGCAATAACCAAGAGACCTTTTGAAAGCCTGTCAGTTGCAATTTCCTCCCCTATAAAATGGGGATAATAATACTTAAAACCACAAGGTTGGCGTGAGGATGAAGTTTTATGAATGTACATATACTGCAGCTGAAATGTGTTCTCAAGCCTTTCTTGATCACCTCATTTAGAACAGCTCTCAGAAGTCACCATTTTCTTCACAGCATTTATTATGATCTGAAATTGTCTACGTATTTATTATTCACAAGGGCTATGAACCTTTTTTACCTTGTTGTCCCCAGTACCTTGAACAGTGTCTGACCCATAGAAGGTGCTGAATAATATTTGTAAATGAATTTATATAAAATATTCTCAATAGTGGCAGCTATTACTGGATATTTTCTCAACTCTGACTTGTCCTGAATATTATTTTTAAGTAAATTTTAATTCAACTCTGTTAGAAGGAACTCTCAGTGAAATGTTTTTAAAATGTCCTATATTACTTTTTCATATATTTGAACAGTTTTATATTAACAGTAGCCTTATGGATAGGAGTCATTTTAATGGAGGGGAAAAAAATCTAGATTAAACTAAAAAATATAAAAGCACCTTCATCAGTAAGGAACTGGATTTTAGGACATGTCTATAAGGGATAGAATGAAGTAGATCTCTATAAACTTATGTGAAAGAATGTCCATAATGCAATAACAAATGAATAAAAATTGCAGGACAATATGTATAGTATGATTCTGTTTATGTAAAGCATGGATGTCAGTATAAGTAGATGTGTAGAGAGAATTGAAGCAGTTACATATACATCACGTGACTGGGAAGGGAGAGTCACCTTTTTAATACTACATTTCTGTGTTGATGTTTTTTCACAACAAGCATGTATTATTTCTATAAGTATAAAAAAAAACAAACTTTTTTTCTGAAAAGGGAAAAAAAAACTTGACTGTGACCAAGAAAAGAAAAATTTTAAGTACTGTAAAAATGGAAGATACCATAAAACTCCGAAGAGCCAAATATTGATAACTATATAGCTTAAGAAATTTCCAAGACTGAGGAATTTCTGGAAAACGGTTGAAACAACACCAGCCGTTGGTAAGTAGAGACTGGAGAGACCGACCCTGATGAGGAAGAGTAGGCTCAGCCACTACTTCATCCTGGGCCATCCACTGGCTCAGCAAAATGGGGGTGAGTGATACAGGGACGTATCTCTATGGTAAAGATCTGAGAGACTACTGAAAGTCCTCAGGAATGCTGTGCTCATCAGTACCAACCTTTAAGGCCTCACTCATCCCTCGGCCAATCACAAGGATCTGCACACCCTTCTCCACAACTTCCTCCACATCTGCAGGCTGCACACCAGGAGAATGCTGGATGTGGAAAGAGAATGTTCATCAGCTGCCAGCTTTTCAAATCTTTCTTTGCAGTCAGCATTCTTGTGAAATTCATTCATTCACTTAAAAAATGTTTACTGAAGTTTACTCTATGCACAGTGTCACTTGGGCCCTGGGAATAACAGAAGCTGCCCTTATGGAGCTCTAAGTCTAGTGAAAAAATAGGCAAAACTACAAAGACATTTCAGTAGTTTTACAAGTGCTACAAAGAAGTAAGTTCAAGGTACTGTGAGAACATAAAGGACAACTAATTAAGACTTGGAGAGTCAGGCCAGGGGGTCAGGGGAGACACCCCAGAGGAGGTGACATTTAAGTTGAGATGGGCTTTCCTGATAGCTCAGTTGCTAAAAAATCCACCTGCAATGCAGGAGACCCTGGTTTGATTCCTGGCTTGGGAAGATCTGCTGGGGAAGGGATAGGCTACCCACTCCAGTATTCTTGGGCTTCTCTTGGGACTCAGCTGGTAAGGAATCCACCTGCAATGCAGGAGACCTGGGTTTGATCCCTGGGTTGGGAAGATCCTCTGGAGAAGGGAAANGGAGAGAAAGCCCCTGCCCAGCAACAAAGGCCCAGTGCAGCCAAAAATAAATAAATAGAATTATGTAAAAATCTAAATTATATTATAAAAAAAGAAATGCTGGGCCCAATATTATGAATAATCCTAGTGAACAATACTGTGGTCAAGGTCCTAAATGAGGGAGGACCAGGGGTGTGAAGACTGTCTTTCTATGTCTCTATCTATCCATCCATCTATCCCTCCATTCGTACATCCATCTTGGGTCTCTGTTGTTGCTCTACCATCAAGGGAGACAGCAGGAGATGGATGTAGTAGTGATTCAGACCTGGGAAGGCTTGGAGATGGTGTGGGCAGTGCTCTTCCCATCAAGGCAGCATCAGTGGGTGCCTGCCCTTCAGGAATGTTTCTCGTGACAATATATGATGCAGGATGGCAGGGGGAGGCAGCAGGGATATGAAGAGGTCATCAAAGGAAGGAGTCTAGATCACAAGTGTGAATGTACAGCCCCTTAAGATGACTGTCATTACAAGAAAATGCCTCTTGTCAGAATGGCCATTATCAAATATCTACAAATAATAAATGCTGGAGAGGATGTGGAGAGAATGTTAATTGTTACAGGCATCATGGAGCACTGGACTGCATTGTTGGTGGGAATGTAAACTGATTCAGCCATCCTGGAGAACAGTATGAAGACTTCTTGAAAAACTAGGAATAAATCTACCATATGAGCCAGAAATCCCACCACTGGGCATATGCCCTGAAAAAACCATGATTAAAACATGTAATTCAATGTTCATAGCAGCATTTACAATAGGCAAGACATGGAAGCAACCTAGATGTCCATAGATAGAGGAATGGGATAAGTTGTGATACACACACACACACACACACACACACACACACACACAGTGGAATATGACTCAGCCATAAAAAGGAACAAATTTGAGACAATTCTAGGGACGTGGATGAACCTAGAGCCTGTTTTACACAGAGTGAAGTAAGTCAGAAAGAGAAAAACAAGTATCATATATTAACACATATATATGCAATCTAGAAAAATGATACTGATGAACCGATTTGCAGGGCAGGAATAGGAACTGAGACATAGAGAACAGACTCATGGACACAGCAGGGGAAGGAGAGGATGGGATGAATTGAGAGAGTGGCATTGAAATATGTACATTAAAAAGGGGAGAGGGCTCAGATGGTAGAGACTGTCTGCATTGTAGGAGACTTGGGTTTGATCCCTGGGTCAGGAAGATCCCCTGGAGAAGGGAATGCATTGAAATATATACATTACTATGTGTAAAATAGATAGCTAAAGGGAAGTTGCTGTATAGTGAAGGGAGCTTGGCTCAGTGCTTTGTGCTGTCTCTTATACACATCTAGATGTGTATAAGAGACAGCGCTCAGTCTGTCCGACTATTAGCGACCCCATGGACTGCAGCCCACCAGGCTACTCCGTCCATTTGATTTTCCAGGCAAGAGTACTGGGGTGGGGTGCCATTACCTTCCCTGCAATGCTCTGTTGCAGACTATTAAATCTGTAACACTGAAATGAGAATGCCCTGTCTCAAACTGATAATTAAATAAGAGTGAGAAGTGGGAGGGAAGTTCATGAGGGAAGGGATATATGTATCCCTATGGCTTATTCATGTTGATGTATGGTGGAAACCAAGACAACGTTGTAAAGCGATTATCCTTCAATTAAAAACAATAAAAAAGAAAATGCCTCTATTCACTAAAAATCACTAGTTCAGTTAAAGATTTTCTTATTTCAGTTAGGATTTAATATAGCCTTCCTTGTTCCTAAACCATAAGTTACTCATATATGGCAAGTGACTCTCTATAAATATTCTTTGTGTTCCTTAAATTTCATATTTTTTCTTAAATTCTACTCCCCAAATGAACATTACCTGTTCTTTGCCAACTTTCTGTCATGTAGTATCATGTAATAGCAAAAACACAGACCTGATTGGCAGTTGGACTAGGTTTAATTCCTATCTCTGCCACGAACCTGCTATATGGTGTTGGCCAGTCTTTTTAATTCTTGATTTCTTACGTTTAAAGTAATACAGAGTGGTAATGACAATCACATGAAGTGCTATGAGCAGAAAAAAAAAAATAACAGTTAACCTATATTGAGTTCTTATTTTACATATCACAAAATAACACTGTTCTCAGTGTTTAAAATGCAAACATGTACTTTCCTCAGAATAATCACATGGTAAGCTGGACTCCAAATAGCTCTATGTCTTTCACCCCTGGTTTTCCTTCTGTGATTATGTTACATTATGTGGGACTTTGAAGATGTGATTGCGTTGACTAATCAGTTGACCTTAGGACAGGAGGATGATCTAGGTGGGCCTGGATGTTATAATTGTGTAATCACATGAGCCTCTTTAAAGTGAAAAGTCTTCTCTGGCTGTTTGAAGAAAAAGAAGTTAGAGAGATCTGAAGCATCAGAAGGACTCAAGACAATTGTTGTTTAGAAGATGGAAAACGTCACATGAGAAGGAATCTGGGCAACCTCTCTGAGCGGAGGGTGGGCACTCTGCTGACAACTAACGAGGAAACAAGGATTACAGACCTGTAGCTGCAGGGAATTAGAGTCTGTCAACCTGTTTGTTTTAAAAAATAATTATTTATTTTGGTTGCACTGGGTCTTTGTTGCTGCACACTGGCTTCTTCTAGTTGCAGTGAGCAGCTGTGGCTCATGGGCTTCTCATTTTGGTGGCTTCTCTTGCTGTGGAGCACAGGGGCCTCAGTAGTTGTGGTGTGTGGGCTCAGCAGTTGCAGCTTGTGGGCGTAGAGCTTGGGCTTCAGTAGTCGTGGGGCACGGGCTTAGCCCTGTGGCATGTGTAATCTTCCCACAGCAGGGATCAAACCCGTGTCTCCTGCATTGGCAAGTGGGTTCTTAACCACTGGACCACGAGGGAAGTCCAAACCTGAATATTTATAGCTAGAATACAAAGACAAAACCAGAGATGTCAAAGAAACTTTGTTTTTGATGCTCTCTTTACTGCAAAAAAAAACTTGAATGAAAAAAGTTTGAGAAGCACTAAGCTTATATATTCAAGGTAATTTACACATTTCTTTCATAGTCTGTTCCCTGAATTTACAGTGAGTTTGTTGTATCAGGTAGAATTCTGGAATGAGAATCAGGAAGTGGACCCAGCTATTCTTCACCATCCATCCAGCCATCCATCTTCTACTCATGGTGTCCAACAAGCATTTGTAGGGCGCTCCTAAGACAATGTGATTTGATGAAGTAACACAGGCTCTGCTAGTTCTGTTTCCTTGCATTTAAAACTAACTAGGTGATGCAACAAACCTCTCTCTATTACCAATGGGATACTATTACAGTTCTTGTAAGTGCTGACCTCAGGGTTTCACAAGGTAGGGCAGCCTGGGTACCTACCACCTGCAGCGGAATCTCCTGGATGCTTAATAAAAACAGCAGATCCTGAGGTTGCCCCAA
The DNA here is from genome assembly GCA_006410675.1 of Oreotragus oreotragus. Lineage (NCBI taxonomy): Eukaryota > Metazoa > Chordata > Mammalia > Artiodactyla > Bovidae > Oreotragus > Oreotragus oreotragus. The sequence goes on along the minus strand of SJYX01023871.1, from coordinate 427,413 downwards.
ACCCTCTGAATCAGAAACACTGGAGGCTGGAGCTCAGTACTTCTGGTTTTAAACAAGCTTTCTGAATTATTCTCACGTACACACTTCAAGTTCCAGAGGTATAGCTATGTTGTTGTTCAGTCAGCAGGTCCTGTCGGACTCTTTGCGACCCCATGGACTGGAGCTTGCCAGGCTTCCTTATCCCTCACCACCTCCCAGTCTGTCCAAGTTCATGTTCATTGAATCGGTGATGCCATCCAACCGTCTCATCTCTGTTGCCCTCTTCTCCTTCTGCCTTCAGTCTTTCCCAGCATCAGGGTCTTTTCTGGCTGCAAAACAAATGTGTAAGGTAGGTTCCCGTGTCCTAAAATTATCTCCCTTATTAGAAGACAAGCCTTACAGGTTTGGAAAGAAAACAGGACCATACCTGTGTGCATCAACCTCCTGGCCATGTCCATCCGTCCCCCGCCCCACCCCCACCCCAGCCAAGGTTGTGATTATGGAGCATATTTGTGCCCAGATAGCTCCGTATCTGTGCCCTGTACCTGCAAAGTCACCTTTCCCCTTCTGGGGCAGTGCCTGTCCCATGCATGATGAGGGGTTACAGGGAGAACGTGAGCGGGAGTCCCCCTCCCAGGCCTCGGGAGCCTTTTCCCTTCCCCGAGGGAGGGTGGGGCCGGCGCCGGCCGCCGGGGGAGCCCCTGCGGGCAGCGCGCGCCTGGCAGCCGTCACCCGGCGGGTCAGCCGCGGCCGGAGGCAGCCTTTCCCACCTCCCTCGGCGCGGAGAGGGGAAACCGGAGAAGTGGGTCACCCGGGCCGGCCCCGTCCGCCCACCTTCCCCGGCCTCGCCTCCCGCTCTCCCGCCGAGCCTCAGGCCTGGGCCGCGGCCGAA
>SJYX01023871.1:407009-417031 GCA_006410675.1 Oreotragus oreotragus | reverse complement strand
AGCACCCTGTCTCATACATTGAACCTGGACTGGCGATCTATTTCACATATGATAATATACATGTTTCAATGCTATTCTCTCAAATCGTCCCACCCTCGCCTTCTCCCACTGAGTCCAAAAGTCTGTTCTTTACATCTGTGCCTCTTTTGCTATCTCGCATATAGGGTCATCATTACTATCTTTCTAAATTCCATGTATATGCATTAATATACTGTATTGGTATTTTTCTTTCTGACTTACTTCACTCTGTATAACAGGCTCCAGTTTCATCCACCTCATTAGAACTGATTCAAATGTATTCTTTTTAATGGCTGAGTTATACTCCATTGTGTATATGTACCACAGCTTTCTTGTCCATTCGTCTGCTGATGGACATCTGGGTTGCTTCCATGTCCTGGCTGTTATAAACAGTGCTGCGATGAACATTGGGGTACATGTGTCTCTTTCAGTTCTGGTTTCCTCGGTGTGTGTGCCCAGCAGTGGGATTGCTGGGTCATACGGCAGTTCTATTTCCAGTATAAGGAGACAGCTGAGTCTCAGATATGTTAGTTCTCTTCGTTCCCTAGTCCCCTACTCTTTCCAGGGAAAGGTGGGTGTTGACTGTGATGCTCCCCTCCGACTAGTTTTAGGAAGCTACCAAGTCTCAGATACGTTAGTTTTCCTTATAATGACTCCATCACCAAGGCAAATCCACTCCTTCAATCTTTATTGGTACCAAAGTCTGCTCTTTAGTAATTATCTTCTAGAGTTTAAGCCAAATTTCTACTCTGTCTCTTATCGTTTATTATTGTGTGAACTTAGGCAAGTTACTTCTCTAAGCTTCAGGGTCTCTTTATCCATAAACTGAGGATGGTGATTACCATGAGGATTAAATGAGAAAATAGATATAAAGTGTTAAGCACTATGCCTGGTGCAGAATTGATGTTAGGTGTTAACCTTTCTTCTGCTGCTTATTTTAAAAAAAATTTCCATGTCATGGTTGGGCTTGATTTACATTTAGCCTGGTTCTTCTCCTGTTAATTTCTTGAAAGTGAGGTGGACACTGAATGGACATGTGATGGGAATGGGAAATGCCCAAGAGAAGGTACCTTCTATATATACTTTGTTCCTGGTATATGAAAACTGTATTAGATGCCATACTATAGTGGTGATAAAAGATTGGTTTTTAAAAATTTTTTTCTGGGTAAATAAACTAGTGTTTACTTTTCTTTCTGAAGTCGCTTGCCCATCACATACTGTGCTGTGCTGATTACTCATTGAACAAGTATTTATTTAATCCCAATTATATGCCCTATTCATGTGCTTGGTGCTGTAAAGAATTACAAAAGGAATAACACATAAGCTCTTCCTCAAGTTTACTTGAAGAGATTTGATCTCTAAGTGCAAAAACAGGGGACAGTTCTGAGGTGAGGCCTGGTAGGGAACCACCATGCCTGTTCTAGGGACAAGATTTCACAGGTTCTTTCCCAAGAATGCTTCCAAGTGCTGTGGCAACGATTTAAAATCTTTTACAAAAGAAGGAGTTGATTTCAGAAGAGAATTTGTTTTTCTAGATTGATACAATAAATAGGCAAAATAAATTATCATTTGTGTTTACAACTTGCCAAGACACCAGAAATGATTTAAAATGGTAAAAGGTGGAATTATGTCTGAGGTCACCTCAGACATAAAAACCTTTTTCAAACCAAGCCTCTTTATTGGATTTTCTAATTTATTTTGCAGTACCTTCAGCATATTACTTTCCTCATATGTATAATGTTCTTAAAAAATCTCACTGGTCTTGCTTGTAGATTTTATGAGTTATGACATGAAAACACTCAGTATAGGCCCCAGCACATGGTAGCAAAGTATCCAATTAGTAGTAATTTTCTTTCTACGCTGATGAATATGCTCTTTGTCTTTTCTAGACCAGAGGTTTACATTAAGTCCTCCCTTTGAAGTCCCTCCTCCTGTTATCCACTTTTATTCTGCTGTCTCCTGGAACATTTCAATATTGTCTACAGCTCAGCATGGCTTTTCCTCCCCCATCAAAGAGTTAATAATGCTGCGCTCCAGCCTGTCTAGTTTGCTGGAACTACTTCATCAGGGAAATCATTGTGGCTCTTTTGGTGCAACTCACTGATGTCCAGAACAACTAATTAGAGAGGGGGAATATAGAAAATCAATCTTTACTAACATTGATGTTTCTTCCAGTTTAAGCAATTGGTTTGCTTACATTCTTTGTGAAAACCTGTTGCGATCTAAAATTACCTCAGATGACTACTTTAGAGAGTTCTAATAGGCTCTTGGTGTTAGGATAAAGATTGCCTGAACATTAAATACACCATCAGGATTTGGAAGGGATCCAGCACATTACGTGAACTCACTAGACAGTGGTTTGTACTCATGATACCATGTAAGAAGCTTCAGGCAAAGGTGGGACTAGTGTAACTTCATGAGAATCTAGCCTACTTAGAGGAAAGAGGGTGGTATTAGATCTGTTTCCCTTTGCACCTTTATTTCTTGATCTTTCCCTTTTGTGGACTCCAGGAAATCAACCTGTATGAAATACATCCACAGAACTCTCTTGGCCTCAGCATCTAATTATTGGCTTTAGCCAGTGGAGAGCATTGGCTAGAGATTGGAGGGAGTGGAGATCGTGAGGACAAGATGTTTATTCCCCTGACTCACAGTTTTCTAGGCTACCTTGAGCTGGTTGGTTCCCTCTATCTAAGATCACAGCTCCTGTAAGATGGTCCTCTCCACATAGCCTGTCTGCCTCTAGCTTCCTGCAACTCTCCCCTTTTCTTGCTACTTTACGTGGGGGTGCTGTGCTGTGTTTAGTTGCTCAGTTATGTCCAACTCTTCGTGACCCCATGGATTATAGCCCGCCAGGCTCCTCTGTCCATGGGGATTCTCCAGGTAAGAATACTGGAGTGAGTTCCATGAAGACATTGTACCATGCCTTGTGGTTTTTCTTATACCTTTCCTGCATCTTTGTAAAATTTTTACTGAACTTCTCTCAAATTACCCAATTTGAGTGTGCCATCTGTTTCCTATGAGGACCCTGAATGATAGAGGAACTTTAGTAACATCCTCTTGGAAGATCAACGTGGCCATCTGAATTACTGGCTTATAAAATTTCTGCCAGTTCATAAAAATGCTGTGTACCTTGCTATCTATTCAAGTCAAAGTGGGAAATCACAAGAATGACGTGTAAAGATGTGGCTTGTGTTGGTTGTGATTGTGGTTACATGGAATGTTGTTTGGGTCGAATGATGTATTACTAGAACTTCAGTAAATGCCAGAATCTTAACAGTGGAGCATTTAGAGATAGAGTGGGAAGCTGAATGCATTGCATCTCAACTTCTCAGCTTGCAGGTGAGGAATCTGAATTGTCAAGAGAGTTAGGTGAGTTGCCCAAGGTCAGCTGCTTAGCAAGTATGTGGCAAAGCTGGGTCTTCAACCATGTCTTGTGACTCTGACATGGTTCATAGTGCTCTCGATTGTGGAAAGGTGTCAAATTTAGTTTCCATTAAGCAGAATACATGGATTTGACTTTAACTGGTCGGTTTGCAATGAACTAGAAATATACCTAAACACAGTTGTGAGTTTTGATTTATTTTAAACAGGAAATTAAGTGCAAGTGAAGAATTTCAGTTTATGATAATTCATTCATCTGTCTCATCAGTTTAGCTACATAGAACAATGTTTTGGAGATGTTAACACTGTTTTGGAACTGGTCTGTTCATAAGGAGGTTTTTTTTTTTTTTGCTCTATAGTACTTTTAGTTTCAGAAAATGTAACTTATATTTGTGTTGAGTGATGGATTATAAACATATTCAGAAAGCAATCCTAATTATCTCTGAATGTGTTTCACTTAAAAAGAGTTTTGGGGGAACTGAAATCTCACTGTTTCATATGAGAAAAATGTTTGATTTTCTATGGTGTCTGTGGTGTGTGTTCCCTATGAACTGGTGTAGTTGTTATATGGAGAATGTAAATGTTTCTGCCCTTAAGATAACAGCAGCCTAATGCTGTTATATTGGATAAAGATTATGTTCCAATTGGAACACCAACAGGATAAAATTTCCTGCTTTAGTCAACTGTTAGGAAGACCTGCAAGATAACCTCTTCAATTAAAGTGTAAACCTCTGACTTCAAGGGTGAAAATTTACATTTCTTTCATAGTCTCTTCTACCTCTTTGTATAGTGGACGGGGAAAATGATAATTGCTTAGTGAAGATTTGGCCAGTAAATAAATGAAATCATGATAGATGTTCTTGTAGTATTCTAGGAATAGGAATGGGAATTCACTCCTGTTGTTGTTTTATCCGGTTCGTAATTGCTGGGCTTGATGGCTCACACAGTGGAAACATTACTTTGCTATACATTGTATGTGAGCAGAGTGACAGCTTTTTTTTTTTTTTCTATTTAGGTTTGCATACAGAAAAATTGAACTGTTAATTCAATATTATCTTTTTAATAAATTAAAGACTAAAACTGTTTAGGTAAGCAAATTAATAGCAGATTGATTTAAATCAATTTTTACTATGAAACATCATCAATTTTCATATATATGAGCCTTGAAGGTTAATAAATATAAGCGGTTTGTTGGCTTCAGTTTTTGCGCTTTGATCCATAAAAACTGTGACTCACATCAACCAGATGAGTTATTTTTCTTGTACCTTTGCAAGGTGCTGGGAGGGTCTTTTCTTCGATCCTGCTGTCCTGGATAATGCTGCACGTTATTATATTACATGCATTGTTTAGAATTTTGAGCTATCAGTTTTGCCCCTGTATAATGCAAAGCTACAAATACATACCATTCCTTTTAAAACATCATAAATGGGTCCTTTTTAAAGCAAATGCCAAGACTGGCTTAATTATCTTTTGAATGGGGGAGCTTTCAGAGAAAAAGACCTGTTGAAAAGATAAGAGTCATCTTCAGTCATCTTCAGTCATCTTCAGTCATGCTAACCCTTATGTAAAAATTGTACTGTGATAATGATATTTCCTCCAGAAAGAAAGTTAAATAGAAAGTTATGCCATAGTCCTCTGGGGTGAGTACTGAATGTTAACTTATTACTCATCCTATCAAATGACTCCTCTGCCTCATTTGACCCCAAGACGGAGGCCCATGAGTCCTAGAGGTTACAGGCCTGAGATTAGGCCATACCTGTGAGTGAGGGGAACTGCTTTCTACATATATCTGCCACTTTTTCCTTCTTCTTTTCTTCCTTCTAAAATGGTAAGAACTCCCACTTGTGAAAAGGCACAGCCAACTCCCTGCCTGTTTCCTCTTTTTTTCTCTTTTTCCTATTTTTTTTTAATTGGAGGATAATTGCTTTGCAATATTGTGTTGGCCTCTGCCACCCATCAGCGTGAATCAGCCGCAGGTATGCATATGTCCCCTCCCTCGTGAATCCCGCCTCCCATCTCCATACCCCGTCCCACACCTCTAGGTTGTCACAGGAGTACTGGATTGAGCTCCGTGTGTCACACAGCACATCCCTGCCTGCTATCTATTTTATATATGATAATGTATATGTGTCCATGCCATTCTCTCAATTAGTCCCACCCTCTCCTTCCCCCAGGGTGTCTACAGGTCTGTTTTCTATGTCCACGTCTCCATTTTCTGTATTGTGAGAGTAGAAAGCTGTGCCTTTGAAGAGGTGCAGCAGGCTTTCTTGCTGTCTCTAAATTCACTATCTTCATTCCACACTTCTGCAAATGTGGAGTGACTGTCCTACCAAGAAGCTTAGCATTAGACAGTGAGAAGAACTGTGTATTTCTTCAGTACTGTATCCCCAGCACATTATAGTGTTCCCCGAATAGCAGGCTAATAAAAGATTAAAGTCATAAAGCTACACCATACCTTTTCCACAGATCTTCCTCTTTTCCCATCACCAAGAAAACTTGAAAACCATTGGTCTCTGTGAATGTACATACTTAAAGATAGAAGATACTTTTTTCGGATGAACTCCTTTCCCCCTTCTCTTTGGTCTTGAAGCATTACCAAATTGACTTGCTTTTAACCTGACTTCCAATTGCTTTTAAATATTGAAGTGGGTAGAAAGAGATATTAGAACGTGATTTTGCCCATCTTTAGGGAAGGCATTGGACCCTAAAATATTTTTGGATAACTTTGATTGTAAACTCTAAGATATATTATGATAACAACTTTAACGTTGTTTAAGTTGATTAATAATATTTATATGAGTCTGACATTTTTCATGGATGCAGTTGAAACTGTTCATTATTTTCAAATTACTAGTATTCAATTGAAGAACATAAAATTTAATGTACTTTTAATTCACTTTTTAAAATTACTTTTGTGTATGTATTTACATCTTCTGAGGAACTTTCTGTGTAAATCTTCAATTCCTATTAATTGGAACACAGTAGATACGGAAATTTTCTTCACAAATTGTGTTATATTCTAAAATGTTCATAATTTTGAAAGGTAGTTCCAAAAAATGAAATTGGAGAAATTTCTTTATTATCATAACTTGAAATTTTGCCTCTATGATATCTAAAACAACCCTTGTTTTTCTGCTTGAGTCAGTGACCTTTTCAGCCTTGTTATATCTGTCCATGGTGCTGAAAGCATACTGTCTTAATAGACGCAGTCACAAAATGATGACAGTGTGAAAAATTTCCAGACTAATGTCCCAATTTTCAGTAAAGAATTATAGAGAAGTAAACTCATTAACCTAATTTGATGTAGTTTGTAATGGCTGATCAAGACTAGAATTCATGTATTTTTTTTCCTTTATGCCAGGCTGGCAAACCTGGCTTCAAACCTAGAGGACCCTTAGTAGCTTGCCAGGCTCTTCTGTCCATGGAATTCTCCAGGCAGGAATACTGGACTGGGTAACCATTCCCTTCCACAGGGGATTTTCCCAACCTTGGGATCAAACCCAAGTCTCCTGCTTTGCAGGAAGATTCTTTACTGTCTGAGCCACCAGGGAAGCCCTTAGTAAAGTTAAATGCACAAAACTCTAGGGTTCAATTTGAAAAAGCAGTTCCTGCATTATGAGTCTTCATAAACCCTTTGGACACTGGAAAGTATGTGGAGACTTTTTCTCTGTTGGGTACAGTGATGAGATTTCATTAGCTTGTAACAGCTCTACTGGTGAAGGCTCTGAAACCTTTGGGAAACAGCAATTTTAAAAAATTCGGAGTCGTCTCTCACATTTGAGTCTTTTGAAAGCCTTCTTAAAATTCAGACTGACTTGTGAGTACTTTCCAAATATGAACAACTACCTCATTATTTTAAGATTTACTATTAAAATTTAGTGTCTACTCATGATTTTAAAAATATTTGGAAAAGGTAACAAAATATAGAATAATAAATCTTGAGATTTCTGGGTAAAAATTCTGAGATAAAGTATGAGCCACTCCTTATAAATAATGCTTAGAAGAATTTTCTCTGGTGAAGATTTTATTTTCCTTACTAATAGTTTGAGAAGCTACCTACTTAGTTTGTTCTTGCAGTTTGGATTGATAATTTTATTTTTCTCATTATTTTTGTCTTGGTTTGACTATCTTATAGGAACATTTGAAATCTGTTTTGGTTCCTTCTTTGAAAGATTATTAAGATTACTTGTATTTTACTTAGAATATGGGGGTATTTTTAGAAAAGTTCAGATATTTTGTCTTCCAAATGTATGTATAGGAAAAATAGCAAAAACCATCCTTTAAGTTAAATCTATGTATTCAGAAGACTAAGATCATGGCATCTGGTCCCATCACTTCATGGCAAATAGATGGAGAAAAAGTTGAAACAGTGGCTGACTTTATTTTTCTGCGCTCCAAAATGACTGCAGATGGTGATTGCAGCCATAAAATTAAAAGATGCTTACTCCTTGGAAGGAAAGTTATGACCAACCTAGATAGCATATTAAAAAGCAGAGACATTACTTTGCCAACAAAGGTTCGTCTAGTCAAGGCTATGGTTTTTCTGGTAGTCATGTATGGATGTGAGAGTTGGACTATAAAGAAAGCTGAGTGCCAAAGAATTGATGCTTTTGAACTGTGGTGTTGGAGAAGACTCTTGAGAGTCCCTTAGACTGCAAGGAGATCCAACCAGTCCATCCTAAAGGAGATGAGTCCTGGGTGTTCATTGGAAGGACTGATGTTGAAGCTGAAACTGCAATCCTTTGGCCACCTCATGTGAAGAGCTGACTCCTTGGAAAAGACCCTGATGCTGGGAAACATTGAGGGCAGGAGGAGAAGGGGACGACAGAGGATGAAATGGCTGGATGCCATCACTGACTCAATGGACATGGGTTTGGGTGGACTCTAGGAGTTGGTGATGGACAGGGAGGCCTGGTGTGCTGCGATTCATGGGGTTGCAAAGAGTTGGACATGACTGAGGGATTGAACTGAACTGATGGTTATTATAAAATTAGTTATATTCTTGTACAGTATATCCATGTAGCTTATTTTAAACATAATAGTTTATACCTCTTAATCCTCTACCCTTAAATGCCCCTCCCATCTTCTCTCTCCCCATTGGTAGATCTACTCTAAAAATAGTCTATTAAAAAAGATAGAAATGGAAAAAGGCAAACATGAGTCCATTGTTCATGCCATATGAATTTATTTCTGAACTCTTTTCTGTGTTCTGTTGATTTATTTGTATATCTTTGTGCCAACACCAGACTATCTCGAATACAATTGCTTTATGATAAGTCTTAAAATTAAGTCCTCTCATTTGCCTATTCTTTCTCAAAGTTGTTTTGGCTCTTCCAGGTTCCTTAAATTGCCATATAAATTTTAGGGTTAACTTACCAATTTTAACAAAAAAGTGTTCTGAAATATTTTGGGGGAATCTGTTGGTGATGGACAGGGAGGCCTGGTGTGCTGCCGTTCATGGAGTTGCAAAGGGTCGGACACAACTGAGTAACTGAACTGAACTGATAGATCAATGTAAGGATAATTGACCTCACAACAATACTGTATATTCTAACCTATAAGCATGATGTATCTCTTCATTCGTTTAGGTCTTTAAACATTCTTGTTGGCAACGTTTTATAGTTTCCAGTGTATAGGTTTTGCATCATTTGCATCTTCATATTATACATATTTTGTCAGATTCATCTCTAGGTATTTTGTATTTTTAATGCCCTTATAAATTGCATTTTTTGTTGAATTTTAATTTTAATTAAAATTTTATTAAATCTAACTTAAAATTAGAATTTTAATTTCGAATTACTCATTGATTATATAGAGAGATACAATTGGTTTTTGTATATTGATCCTGCAAAATTGCAAGCCTCACTTCTTAGTTCTAGTTGCTTTTATGTAGATTCCATTATACTTTCTACTAATACAAAGGCAATCATATTGATGTATTTTTCTATTATTTGAAGCTATTGCTCCATGTTTTTTCCTGTACCCTGTTTCCAATGAGAAGTCTGCTGTCATCCTTATATTTGCTCTTGTGTATATAATGTGTTTTTTCCCCTGCCTGCCTTAAGATTTTTTCCTTTTGTCACAGATTTGAGTAATTTTTACTATGTGGTGCTTTGGTGTCATTTTCTCAGGTTTCTTGTGCTTAAGAAGAGCTTCTTGGTTTTAATTAAATTTGAAATATATTCATCTGTTCTTCATTAAAATTTTTTCACTCCCTATCTCCTCTTCTTTGGGATGCCAGCACACACATGCTAGATCTATTAAAGTCCCACCAGTCACTCTGTCTCTAGTTTTAAAATGCTTTTTTTCTCCATGTTTCATTTTAGAAAGTTTCAATTAATATGCCTTCAATGTAATATTTTCTTTTATAATATCTAACCTGCCACTTATCCCTTCCAGTGTATTTTTCCTTCTAGACATTGTATTTTCATCTCTAGCATTTTGATTTGAATTTTTTATATGTCTTCAATGTCTCTATTAAGTTTTTGCAGGTATGAAATATAGTTATCACAGCTCTCATAATGTCCTTGTCTTTTAATTCTAACAGTTATGTCAGCTCTGTGTCACTTTTAGTTGAATTTTTTCCTTATTAAACTTTATGCTTTTCTGCCTTTTTTTTT
>SJYX01023871.1:347731-403224 GCA_006410675.1 Oreotragus oreotragus | reverse complement strand
TTTTTTGTATTTCCAAACAAACTGTGAAATTATTTGTTCTAGCTCTGTGAAAAATACCATTGGTATCTTGATAGGGATTGCATTGAATCTATAGATTGCTTCGAGTAGTATACTCATTTTCACCATATTGATTCTTCTGATCCATGAACATGATATATTTCTGCATCTATTAGTGTCCTCTTTGATTTCTTTCACCAGTGTTTTATTGTTTTCTATATATAGGTCTTTAGTTTCTTTAGGTAGATATATTCCTAAGTATTTTATTCTGCTTATTTTTATGCTTGATAATTTTTAATAGGATGACAGATATTTTGTATTCCTGTAATTTTGTGCTTTATTTTGGAATGCAGTTTGGAAACAGTTTTTTCCCTACCAGGTTTTATTTTAAAGATTTTCAGCTCATCTAGAACTGTGTTGTTGTTTAGTCACTAAGTTGTGTTTGACTCTTGAGACACCATGGACTGTAGCCCACCAGGCTCCTCTCTCCATAGGATTTCCTGGGCAAGAATACTGGAGTGGGTAGCTGTTTCCTTCTCCAGGGGATCTTCCTGACTCAGAGATCTCCTGTATTGGCAGGTGGATTCTTTACCACCAAGCCATATGAGGGAACCCAAGAGGTGTGTTAGTCTAGGGTATTATCCCCCACTTCTAAGGCAGCACTGTGGTGAGTATCCTATCCAATGACCTATACATTGTGATGTTTCCTTGTCTGTCTTGAAGAAAGAGGCACTATACTCAGCCTTAGGTGAACTCTAGGTATTGCTCATTCTAATCGTTTCAAGTAGTTCTTTCTCCAGCTTCAGAGCCTTTCCTCACGTTTATGTGCAAATTGGTATCTTGCTTATTGTTTTTAGGGAGATTTGCAGATCTCTGGAGTTCTCTCTTTGTGAAATCTCTCCTTTTTGGTATTCTGTTGTGTGTACTCTGTGTGCTAAGTCGCTTCAGTTGTGTCTGACTCTTTGATATCCTGTGGACCAGAGCCCGCCAGACTCCTCTGTCCATAGTATGTTCCAAGCAAGAATACTGGAGTGGGTAGTCATTACCTGCTGCAGGGGATCTTCCAGACCCTTCCATGTCTCTTATGTCTCCTGCATTGGCGGGTGGGTTCTTTACCACTAGCGCCATCTGGGAAGCACCCTGTGTATACTCTAGCTGCCTTGGTCTCCCCAGACTTTCACTCTGTCTTTTCAACCCATTTAGTCAGCTTTCCTTTCCTTGGGCTGCAGCCAAGAAACTCTGTCAAGGCAGTATACCACCACAAATGTAGGGCTCTGCTTGTTTGTTTCTTATGTTTCAGGNCTGTTTCCTTCTCCAGGGGATCTTCCTGACTCAGAGATCTCCTGTATTGGCAGGTGGATTCTTTACCACCGAGCCATATGAGGGAACCCAAGAGGTGTGTTAGTCTAGGGTATTATCCCCCACTTCTAAGGCAGCACTGCGGTGAGTATCCTATCCATTGACCTGTACATTGTGATGTTTCCTTGTCTGTCTTGAAGAAAGAGGCACTATTCTCAGCCTTAGGTGAACTCTAGGTATTGTTCATTCTAATCTTTCAAGTAGTTCTTTCTCCAGCTTCAGAGCCTTTCCTCACGTTTATGTGCAAATCGGTACCTTGCTTGTTGTTTTTAGGGAGGTTTGCAGATCACTGGAGTTCTCTCTTTGTGAAATCTCTCCTTTTTGGTATTCTGTTGTGTGTATTCTGTGTGCTAAGTCGCTTCAGTTGTGTCTGACTCTTTGATATCCCGTGGACCAGAGCCCTCCAGACTCCTCTGTCCATAGTATGTTCCAAGCAAGAATACTGGAGTGGGTAGTCATTACCTACTGCAGGGGATCTTCCAGACCCAGGGATGGAACCCATGTCTGTTATGTCTCCTGCACTGGCAGGTGGGTTCTTTACCACTAGCGCCATCTGGGAAGCACCCTGTGTATACTCTCACTGCCTTGGTCTCCCCAGACTTTCACTCTATCTTTTTAACCCGTTTAGTCAGCTTTCTTCTCCTTGGGCTGCAGCCTAGAAACTCTGTCAAGGCAGTATACCACCACAAATGTAGGGCTCTGCTTGTTTGTTTCTTATGTTTCAGGGAGTGTTCTTCATTGCCTGCTATCCAGTGTCTTAAAGACCACTGTTTCATACATTCTGTTAGTTTTACAGGGTAGTTTTGGGCAGGAGGATAAATCTGGTCTCTGTTACTTCAGATGCTCTCATTATTATTGGGACAATAAATATATGCTAAACCATGTGCTAGATGTGGAAAGTTCTTCAAGAGATGAGAATACCAGACCCCCTTACCTGTCTCCTGAGAAATCTGTATACAGGTCAAGAAGCAGCANCACTGACTCAATGGACATGAGTTTGAGCAAGCTCCAGAAGTTGGTGATGGACAGGGAGGCCTGGTGTGCTGCAGTCCATGAGGTCCTAAAGAGTTGGACGTGACTGAGTGACTGAACTGAACTGAATTGATGTGCTAGATACATAAGTATAGTTGTAGGAATTAAGTAGAAATAGAAGAGATTTCCAGAGGGACAGGAGACAGTCACATGGAAGAAGAGGATGGACTCATATTTGAAGGTTAAGTAGAATTTGGAGATCTGCAGTGACCGTGTCACATCCTTGTAGTCTGAAGTAGCCCTCTTGTCACAGATAACTACGGAGACATGAATGAGCAAAACTTTGACTGTTGGTTATTTAAGGGGGACCAGTCTACATATTTGCCTTTTTTCATTTGCTCATCCATGTCTTTTTGATGGAAACTATTAAGAGATACAGTGAATGTAAGGTCTCGTCATTTGGGGATGTGTTATTTGTTAATACTAGGTTTTGATTTTCAACTTCAAACCATAAAAACATTATGAATTTTTATTATAAATAATAAATGTTAAATAAATTAATTTTGGAATCAAGCAGATCTGTATTGGAACTGGCTTTGTCATTTATTAACTGTGTTTCCTTGGACTAATTACTTCTCCTAGTTTCAGGTTCCTTGTCTTTAAAATGAAAATAGTGATGGTTATTATTAGGATTTAGTGAGGTCATTCCTATAAATACTTGTAATGGAGCCTGGAATAGATTGAACCCTCTATAAATGTTGATTATCCTTATATGTTATATTATGAAGGTGGAGTGGCAGTTGCATTAAAATATTTTGTGTATTTAGCTTTCTGACATAAAATTGTTCATTTGTTTTTCTCACAGATTCTTATAATTGAAAAAGCTGCATTCAAGTGTGAAAAGTGAAAGTGTTAGTCACTCAGTCGTGTCCAACTCTTTGTGACCCCCAGACTGTAGCCCGCCAAGCTCCTCTGTCCATGGAATTCCCCAGGCAAGAGTACTAGAGTGGACTGCCATTCCATTCTCCAGGGGATCTTCCTGACCCAGGGGTTGAAATCGAGTCTCTTGCATTGCAGGCAGATTCTTTACTGTCTATTCATTCGTAATATTGTCCTGTATTCATTACTTAAGCATCATTTTATTTAGTCACTGCCCACATGATAGCAAACATCTGGATAAAAATTGAACAAGTATTAAATGTGGATAACTGACTTTATCTTAATGGCCATGCTGGATTGATTGGATGACCTTGCCTGAATTAACTATGTCTGTTTCCTTCCCCAACTTTTTAATGTGGATCTTTTCTTTTTTCGTCTTCATTATCCCTGTCCTGTTGAAGTTGGCATCTTCTCCCAGTGGTTTATGTTTTGTGGGTTTTGTTCTGGAAGGGAGCTTTGCCTGATTAGTTTTGAGGCTTTGTAGAAACCAAGCTCCTACAGTCCCTTTAGATGTTGCTGAGAACCTCTTGCAGGACAAATGGAAATGCATTTAATTCATCTGATTTCCAGCCGCTGTCTTCACATCAGCCATTGTGTTTTCTAGTGAGTAATGTTGTTGTTTAGTTGTAAAGTTGTGTCTGACTCTTTTACAGCCCCATGGACTGTAGCTCACCAGGCTCCTCTGTCCATGAGATTTCCCAGTACAAGAAGTAAAGCTGTGACAAACCTAGATAGCATATTAAAAAGCAGAGACATTACTTTGCTGACAAAGGTCTGTCTAGTCAAAGCTATGGTTTTTCCAGTAGTTGTGTATGGATGTGAGAGTTGGACCATAAAGAAAGCTGAGCACTGAAGAATTGATGCTTTTAAACTGTAGTGTTGGAGAAGACTCTTGAGAGTCCTTTGGACTGCAAGGAGATCAAACCAGTCAATCCTAAAGGAAATCAACCCTGAATATTCACTTGAAGGACTGATGCTGAATCTCCAATACTTTAGCCACTTGATGTGAAGAACTGATGCATTTGAAGAGACCCTGATGCTGGGAATGATTGAAGGTGGGAGGAGAAGGGGATGCAGAGGATGAGATGGTTGGATGGTATCACCAACTTGATGTACTTGAGTTTGAGCAAGCTCTGGGAGTTGCTGATGGACAGGCAAACCTGGTGTGCTATAGTCCATGGGGTCACAAAGAGTCAGACACGACTGAGTGACTAAACTGAACTGAACTGAGAAACCCATTACTGGAGTGGGTTGCCATTTCCTCCTCCAGGGGATCTTCCTGACCCAGGGATCAAACTCACGTCTCCTGCATTGGCAGGTGGATTCTTTACCACTGAGAACCTGGCAAGTTTAGAATTTTCCAGTTCTCAGATCCATTAGATACTCTTTGCTTCTTTCTCTTTTCTCCTGCGTTGCAGGGGATTCTACATGGAACTTGTGACTGCTGGTGGCTTATTCCTATCTGCTCATATTTTCAGGTTCCTGGGGAAATCTCATCACTTAATTGTCACTATTTAATGTAAATATTGTTTGTAAGTTTTTGGTGTTTTTATCCTAGTTGCTCTGTTTTTATGGAGGGTTTGGGGGAGATTTAAAAAGGATATTCTGGCTGCTATTGTGTCCTCAGAATTCTTCCCTGATCAGAATTTTTTCACATTTATCTCTCCATTTGAGACATGGCCAACAGTTTTCTGGAAGCTGTGACCCCAAGGTTAATGAAATGGAAACTAGATTGTGATAAAGGAAACTATCCTAGCTGGAGGTGGCTTCCTAGCGGACTTATTTTAATGGAACCATTTAATTTTTCTGGATGTGTCTGTGGCTTGGGGCATGTTACTTCCTTATTATTTAATTTGCAGTTTTGGCTGTGTCTACATCATTTTTTGCATTTCAGGTATGCCAAGAGTCAGTGTCTGCTCCTCTGTCCAATAACCATTAGAATTACTCAAAATTTTTTGATGCAGCTCTGTTAGCTTAAAGTTCAGGTATTGGTCTTATTCTTTATCCAGAATTGTAAAGGGATTTTACTTGTTTCCATATTGAGCATGTTTTTCTGATTTGTTGAGCTGGGATTACCTTCTTTTCTTTTCCTGATCCCTTGTTTTTCTTGGTCTTTAAAACTGAAGTTGGAGATGGAGGAGGTAAAAAAGCTTTTTAGAGTTTTCATTGCCTTCAAACCTAGAAAGTGTCAATTAAACCGATCTATTATCTTTGGGAATTTTTTCCTCTTTTTCTGAGGAAATTAATCACTGTAGAAATAAACATGTCATCTGGTCATTTGAAACCTTATAGATTTTTGTGCAAGTTTAAAATAGATTAGAAGTAGTGCCAGTAGTGGTGTGGGGTGAGTGAGAAAGGAAGGGAGCAGAATTAATTATCTCCTGAAATCTATCCTTCTCCAAGGGCATCTTCTTCAGCATCATTATTTTGCATGTATTGTTAGACCTCACCACGGAAGACAAGTGTATTAGCAATTTTACCTGATTCACAGGAGAGTAAAATAGGAATCTGAGAAATTCTTAAAAGTCTAGGAATATATATTATAATTAGTTCCCCAAAGTCTTCTTGTGTTCAGTGTTCTGCCAGAGAAATAGCTGAACTTTTATGAGCAGTCATCATTAATGACCTACCACCTCTCTTACAATAACAGTTTTCACTTAATTTTCAGAGAGATTCTGAAAGCTCTCATTTTGGAAAGCAGAGAAATGACTACTGACCACACACATTTTTGTGCAGCAGTGGCCTTTGATGTACTTGGATGATTTATAGCAAGGAGAGGTTTTTCTCACTTGACTTCACTGTTTTGTCCCATTACAGCCCCTGTGCGCCTCTCTAGAGTCTTGCTGTGTGTGGCACGCAGTTCATGACTGCTTAATTCCCCGTTCCCCACCCTTGCCAAGCTCTTGTCCACAGACTGAAAAGTCTCCTAGCATCAGTTTTGTTAGCAGGAGTTAGTTTCTCCATTTAAATCTAGCTCAAAGCTCAGTTCTTGCACAAAGTCTTCTTTCTGTTGAATGCTGTTTATGCCCTCTGAGATGCCATTGGGACAGCATCTCTTTGCACATATGTTTTTGATTTGAATAATAATGCTTCTCGCTGCATTTAGTATAGCTTTTAGTCTAAAGTTAGCTCATACTTCACTTTCACTTTTTACTTTCATGCATCAGAGAAGGAAATGGCAACCTGCTCTGGTGTTCTTGCCTGGAGAATCCCAGGGACGGGAGAGCCGGGTGGGCTGCCATCTATGGGTTTGCACAGAGTCAGACACGACTGAAGCGATTTAGCAGCAGCAGTAGCAGAGCTCTTAATATATGATGCTTAACCAACTAATCTATTACCTTTCCTTGTAGGAATACCAGTAAGTAAGCCTCATGTATCAAACATCTATATTTATTAACATTTTGAGGGTTTGAGGGTAAAACATGCTTTATGAAAACAAAAGATGGATGAGTTATGAATTGAGTTTTATACTGTAATTAGGTTGTATGCATACCAACACAAAGAAAACATATAGTGATAACTCTATAAATGCCTTTTGGACGATAAAATGGCTGCTGTGTGTTGTTGTGTGCCCCGTGTTCTGCTTAGGAACCTGGATTATCTTGTGTCTTATCTTTCCCATACTTGGAAGTATGTGGCTTAGTGGTAAAGAGTTTGATCTCTGGGTTGGGAAGAGCCTCTGAAGGAGGGCATAGCAATCCACTCCAGTAATCTTGCCTGGAGGATCCCATGGATGGAGGAGCCTGGCAGGCTACAGCCCATAGGGTCTCAAAGAGTTGGACACAACTGAAGTGACCTAGTACACACATGCACTACTATTAATATACTCACTTTACATGCAGGTGATGACCTAGCTTAAAGAAGCTAGGTAACTTGCCGAAGATCACCCAGATAATAAATGGCAGAGTTGTGGTTCAGTAGTTGCAGCACATGGGCTTAATTGTCCCTTGGCATGTGTGATCTTCGTGCCCTGACCAGTGATCGAACCTGGGTCCCCTGCATTGGAAGTAGGATTCTCAACCACTGCACCACAGGAAAGTCACCAGTACAACACTTCTTAAAAGGGAGATTTGGGGAATTAATTTTAATAAGGGTGTGGCGGACATAATAATGGCTCATGAAAAGTGTCCATGTCCTAATCCGTGGACTCTGTGAATGTGTTAGGTTGCATGGCAAAGAGGAATTACGGTTGTATATGAAATTAAGTTGCTAATCAGATGACCTTGAAATGTTGAGATTATCCTGGAACATCAGAGAGGGAGTCAGTTCAGTCGCTCAGTTGTGTCTGACTCTGTGACACCATGGAATGCAGCATGTCAGGCTTCCCTGTCCATCACCAACTCCCAGAGCTTGCTCAAACTCATGTCCATGGAGTCGGTGATGCCATCCAACCATCTCATCCTCTGTCATCCTCTTCTCCTCCTGCCTTCAATATTGCTCATAATCAGGGTCTTTTCCAATGAGTCAGTTTTTCCCATCAGGTGGCCAAAGTATTGGAGTTTCAGCTTCAGCATAAATCCTTCCAATATATATTCAAGACTGATCTCCTTCAGAATGGACTGGTTGGATCTCCTTGCAGTCCAAGGGACTCTCAAGAGTCTTCTCCAACACCACAGTTCAAAAGCATCAGTTCTTCGGTGCTCAGCTTTCTTTAGAGTCCAACTCTCACATCCATACATGACTACTGGAAAAACCATAACTTTGACTAGATGGACTTTTGTTTGCAAAGTAATGCCTCTGCTTTTTATTTTGCTGTTTATGTTGGTCATAGCTTTTCTTCCAAGGAACAAGTGTCTTAATTTCATGTCACCATCTGTAGTGATTTGGGAGCTCCCCCCAAAAAGTCTGTCACTGTTTCCATTATTTCTCCATCTATTTGCCTTGAAGTGATGGGACCGGATGCTATGATCTTAGTTTTCTGAATGTTGAGTTTTAAGCCAACTTTTTCACTCTCCTCTTTCACTTTCATCAAGAGGCTCTTTAGTTCTTCACTTTCTGCCAAAAGGGTGGTGTCATCTGAATATCTGAGATTATTAATATTTCTACGTGCAATCTTGATTTCAGCTTGTGCTTCATCCAGCCCGGCATTTCGTGTGATGTAAGTTATGCAGGGTGACAATATACAGCCTTGATGTACTCCTTTCCCAGTTTGGAAGCAGTCTGTTGTTCCATGTCCATTTCTAACTGTTGCGTCTTGACCTGCATACAGATTTCTCAGGAGGCAGGTCAGGTGGTCTGGTATTCCCGTCTCTTGAAGAATTTTTCAGTTTGTGGTGATCCACACAGTCAAAGGCTTTGGTATAGTCAATAAAGCAGAAGTAGATGTTTTTTGGGAACTGTCTTTTTCAGTGAGCCAAGGGATGTTGGCAGTTTGATCTCTGATTCCTCTGCCTTTTCTAAATCCAGCTTGAACATCTAAAATTTCACGGTTCACATACTGTTGAACCCTGGCTTGGAGAATTTTGAGCATTACTTTACTAGTATGTGAGATGAATGCAATCGTGCAGTAATTTGAGCATCCTTTGGCATTGTCTTTCTTTGGGATTGGAATGAAAACTGACCTTTTCCAGTCCTGTGGCCATTGCTGAGTTTTCCAAATTTGCAGGCATATTGAGTGCAGCACTTTCACAGCATCATCTTTTCGCATTTGAAATAGCTCAAGTGGAATTCCATCACTTCCACTAGCTTTGTTCATAATGATGTTTCCTAAGGCCCATTTGACTTTGCATCCCAAGATGTCTGGCTCTGGGTCAGTGATCTCACCATCGTGATTATCTGGGTCATGAAGATCTTTTTAGTATAGTTCTTTCGTGTACTCTTGCCACGTCTTCTTAATATCTTCTGCTTCTGTTAGGTCCATACCAGTTCTGTCCTTTATTGTGCCCATCTTTGCATGACATGTTCTCTTGGTATCTCTAATTTTCTTGAAGGAATCTCTAGTCTTTCCCCTTCTATTGTTTTCCTCTATTTCTTTGCATTGATCAGTGAGGAAGGCTTTCTTATCTCTCCTTGCTGTTCTTTGGAACTCTGCGTTCAAATGTGTGTATCTTTCCTTTCCTCCTTTGCTTTTCACTGAGAACCCCATGAACAGTATGAAAAGGCAAAAAGAGAGGGAGAGTCTCATTGTAATCACAATAGTGGAAGAGGGAAACCAAAGTCCACACCATCGTGATCTGAGAAAGACTAGATCTGTTGTTGGCTTTGAGGGTGGAAAGGGATCATAAGCGCAGGAATGAAGACTCCCTCCAGAAGCTGGAAAAGACAAGTAAGTATGTTCTCCTCTAAAGCTTCTGGAAAGGAACACAGCCCTGCTGACATCTTAATTTAGCCCAGTGAGGCCTTATGGGACTTCTAATGTACAGGTATGTAAGATAATAAATTCATATTATTTTATGCCATTGAGTTGCTGGTAATTTGTTACAGCCACAATAGAAAACTGATACATGAAGTTAAAAGAGATGAGGGGAGGGTGATTTCAAATAAGGAATTAATACTTTAATTTACCCTGGGATCATTCACCCTGCAAACCTTGAAGTATGCGAAGGCTGTAATTGTCGTGTCTGAATGTTTGAAAATTTAATTCATTCCTTTGGAGCTTTGGTGGGTGCCATCGTGACTTTTTGATATTGTAATTATGGGGTTGACGCGGAAGCACATTATACACAGAGGGTGAGTACGGGGAATGTGTGGCGTGCTATTGGTACCCATTCGGAGCCAGGTCTTGATGGCCTAGAATGTATCTGAACTTCAGTGAGTGGCACGCCAGCCCTGAGATACATGGTATGTCCTTAGAGACCCTGTTCCTTTGTGTCTCTGGAAACTTATCAGGCTATCACTATGCTGGTTATGGAGGCTTGGCAAGAAACAGGAGTAC
Organism: Oreotragus oreotragus; assembly: GCA_006410675.1. Classification (NCBI taxonomy): domain Eukaryota; kingdom Metazoa; phylum Chordata; class Mammalia; order Artiodactyla; family Bovidae; genus Oreotragus; species Oreotragus oreotragus. Next base: position 393,083 of record SJYX01023871.1, on the reverse strand, counting down.
CTATCTGATTGGATTGTTTATCTTATCCATTTTCTATAGTGTTTTTTTGTTTTACTCATCTCCCAGTTCTCATGTTAAAGCCTTTACATTTGCTATCATATTTTTAATTCCCTAGAACTAACTTTTGATTTCTGAATGATGACAAAGTTCCACTGAGCCCCTTTTTGGGCTATTCCTCCCCCAGGGCTCCCAGCCCAATTTTAGCAAGAATCCTGCTAAGCTAGTTTAGGGGGAATCCCCCATCCTTGGTATCCAGTCAAATTCCTCATCTCCCCAACCTTTGATGCCTAACAGATTTCTTCTTAGTGATTCTCCATCTACTGACCCCCTCATCCTGCCTATGTTATAAATCCTCAACTGCTTCCAGGTGAGAGAAGTGGGAGCTCAGTTGTGTCTGACTCTTTGTGATCCCATGGACTGTAGCTCACCAGGCTCCTCTGTCTATGGGATTATCCTAGCAAGAATACTGGAGTGGGTTGCTATTTCCTCTTCCTGGTCAGTGGCTCAGTAGTAAAGAATCTGCCTGCCAATTTGGGAGACACAGGAGATGCAGGTTTGATCCCTGGGTTGGGAAGATGCCCTGGAGGAGCAAACGGCAACCCACTCCAGTATTCTTGCCTGGGAAATTTCATGGACAGAGGAATTTCCTCTTCCTGGTCAGTGGCTCAGTAGTAAAGAATCTGCCTGCCAATTTGGGAGACACAGGAGATGCAGGTTTGATCCCTGTGTTGGGAAGATGCCCTGGAGGAGCAAACGGCAGCCCACTCCAGTATTCTTGCCTGGGAAATTTCATGGACAGAGGATCCTGGAGGGCTACAGTCCATTTGGGGTCACGAAGAGTCGGACACAACTTAGTGACTGAGCACACACACACTTCCCTGTTGTATTTGGAGTTCAGTTCTGTCTTTCTTCTCTGCTGCAAGTAGTCTTGATCCCTGTTGCAGTAATCCTGAATAGTCTTCCTCGTCTGTTTAACTGCTGCTGCTGCTGAGTCACTTCAGTCGTGTCCGACTCTGTGTGACCCCATAGACGGCAGCCCACCAGGCTCCCCCGTCCCTGGGATTCTCCAGGCAAGAACACTGGAGTGGGTTGCCATTTCCTTCTCCAATGCGTGAAAGAGAAAAGTGAAAGTGAAGTCGCGCAGTCTGTCCGACTGTTAGTGATCCCATGGACTGCAGCCCACCAGGCTACTCCGTCCATTGGATTTTCCAGGCAAGAGTACTGGGGTGGGGTGCCATTGCCTTCCCCGGTCTGTTTAACTATCCAGTGCAATTTATCTTTGACAGTGCTTCTTTCATATAGACTTTGCCTCTTTCTTCTCTTATTAATCGGAGAACATTAATAAAAAAATAAGCTTTTAAAAAGTTTTTTTCCCCTCTGCATTAAAAACAAATTGTTTATTTGGCTGCACCAGGTCTTACTTTCACCATGTGGGATCTTTAGTTGCAGCATGTGGGATCTAGTTTCCTGAGCAGGAATTGAACCTGGGCACCCTGCATTGAGAGCTTGAAGTCTTAGCCACTGGACCACCAGGGAAGTCCCTCTGCAGTTTTAAAAGTACACTTAGATTTATCTGAGAATTTTTTCCCCTGTTTTTCGTATTTAAGAAGGGGGCACAAAAGTTCTTACTGGAAGTTCCGTATGTGACTTGTCAACTGCAGGGCTTTAGTGTAGGATGGTAGGTGAGGTCATTTCCATCATCTCTGCCTCTTTTTACAGTCCCCTGTCAAGACCCGTGGCTCCACTCTCTGGGGCTGGTGTGTTTTTCCAGAGAGAAATTTCCCAAACTCTTGCCTGTTGGGAAAGATATAAAAGATTAGTTATGTGAGTTCTGGATGCAAGGGTGAATGAGAAACTGGAACTCTCACCTTTCACTATGTGGCTTTTATGTCATCACCCTATCTAAAGTGTGATGTCCATTTTTCTCTGTGTCCCAGGTATCCCTTAGCCATCATCCCTTCCATTCCCCATCACCAGAAAGTGAATCTAGAGTCCTCTGTAGGTTAGGGAGGATCTTGAGCAGTCTTACGTAGACTCCCAGTCAATCTTCCTGTTTTTAACCCTGCCCGATTTCCCATTCTTTTGGAGGTCCATCACTACTCTACTGAGTCTTTCAATCATTCTGAGGGACTGCTAGGTTGGCTTCTTGCTTTCTTTCAATGCTGTTTTAGTATTAGAATTTCTCAGGTCTGCTAAGTCAGGATGATGTGTCTATCTGCTCTCCGTCCTCCAATATTTTGTTTCTGTCTTCCCCCCAACTGTTTTTTGGTCTTTCCTAAAAGTAAAGTATCAGAAAGTGTTCAGTGCATCATGTTTAACTGGAAGTAAATGTGCATTTTAGAAAGGTTTCAAGATAATAGCTAATTATCTTCTGATTTCCTCTCAGTCAATAAGAAATTCAATTTACCTTAATGTCCCAGTTCCTCCCAACAAACATAGAATTAGTAAATGGTGATGGAATGATTGATTTATTATGCAAATAGACACACTGTATTTCCTTGACTCTTTTTAAAGGACATAAAGGAGTACTATATTAAATAAATCCAATTGAAGGCAAAGTACTCACAACAGAGTATAAATTAAATAAATAGGAACTGCCTCACCCAGCATATTGCATTAAAGCTGAGGATTATCTCAGTAATCACCTAACAATAGGGGTCCATATTGATTTTAGCTACTAATTATGTCAGGGATATGCCCCCGAGTTAGAATTTTAAATCTAATTCTGTTTAATCTGAAAGCACTTCATGAACTCTGAGTTGTAATTTAAACAGAAAGGATTACAAACCCTGGCAAAACAACAGATCTGAGTAGTTTATCCCACAAGAACTGATTAAGAATGTTTTCATCATCTTTTATGATGACAGAGTTTGGCTTTGTATTTTGGACCAAGGAGTCACAAACTGGAATACTGAAGGCTAACCCAAGTGGAATAAAGCCTCCAACAAAGTGAGAATTAGTAAATGATGATGGAACTATTCAGTCATTAATATTGGATATTTCCCTTGTTTTCCAAGGACATTTGATTATAATTTAAGGAGTAAAGTAAAAAAAAAGAAGAACCAAGAGTAAACATGGAGGAATATAATGAATTCCTGTTTGGTAAAATCCAGGACTCATCTTTCTCTGGAATAATCTCTCAAATCTCTGCCTTCTTGTTAAAGGATAGAGGGATAAACACTGATGGCAGCTTTTTCTCAAAGCCAAGCATGATTCTTGGATCAATCTTATGTTCTTCATTTACATAAATTTGATAGTGGCTGAGATTTTTGAGATGTATTTTAGGTCATTATTGATCAGCTTAGCCACCTAAAGGACCTTGTTTAAAATAGGGTCCTGAGACGTCATTTGAACATTTCATTTTCTTGGATGTTTAGATCTAAAACAGGGTTTAAAATATCTTGTTGGTAGATAGGTACGAATTTTTGGCTGTCAAGGAGACGTAGAAGATTAGTTGAATTGACTATTGCTTCACTCCATTCTGAATACATGTTTTAATGTTCCAGAACATTTCCAAATTTTAAAAAATGCTTCTTATTGAAAACAGAGTTCCGTAAGTTGATGCCAGGTGGTGAGGAGCATAAATTTCTAAAGCATCCTGTGGTGCATATCTGTTTTGATGAGGAATATAACCTTTAAAAATATTCTTTTGATAAGCCGCTTTTACCTGTAAAATAAAATTTATGTTCAGATACTCTTTCAACAAAGCCAAATAGTTTTCCATACAAGGAAAGGTATACTATTAACTGACGTGTTCATGCTGTGTCTTAAGTTTCAATACAATGAAACAGACTTAAAAGTGTTTTGAACTACCTTTGTCAAATACACAGTTAGACTATAGCATTGTCAATATTTCAGTCTGCCAAGTATGTTTCAGTCAAGTGTTTAACTTTCATGGGTTACAGAAAAACATGTTTTCTTGTTTACTTTTATGAAAACACCTATCATAGTGCCTGTCACATGAAAGATGCCTGCTGCTGCTGCTGCTGCTACTAAGTCACTTCAGTCGTGTCCCCATAGATGGCAGCCCACCAGGCTCCCCCATCCCTGGGATTCTCCAGATTTTTGAATTATCAGTTTTATGGCAAGGCAGAAGAAAAATTAATGTTGATCAAGGCAAAGAAAAGTTAGAGCTGACTATTGTAGTCAGAGTAGGCTAGGTCAAACTTGTTCAGTTGCTTGATCACGTCCAACTCTTTGCAACCCCATGGACTGCAGCACGCCAGGCTTCCCTGTCCTTCACTATCTCCCTGAGTTTGTTCAAATGCATGTCCATTGAGTCAGTGGGAACACCCAGTACCCAAACTCTAGTTGGTTTGATACATCAGTGGCTCGCTCATGCAAAAGCTGCTGTGTTCTAGACACTCCCTTCAGGTAGTGACCCAGAGATGTGGCTGCTTTTTTCTTACTTGGAGGAGCTGATGGACTGTTTGGTGAGCCTTGATATCTCTGCTGAAACTGTATTGCAAAAATCAGTGTTATGTAGTTTAGTATGTTGATTGTCCTTCATTTTGCTAAATAAATAACAAGCTATTTACCTTTCTCCAAAGGTACTTTTTCCATTCTGCACATTAGCCATGGGAAAGGATGAACCGGCTTTGCTTAGCTCACTCTTAGAGTAGCTATCATTTTACCATTACATGTTTAGGTGTTTAGTTCAGGTTTTTAAGTACCCAGTCAATGCTGTAGACACACAGAGTTGAGAATTTGGTTATCTGATTTCTTGCTTTTTGGCATCTTGTTTACGTATCAGTATTGTTCATTTTAACATTACTTGTTCTTTGTGACTGGTTAATTTATTTGTAGATAACTCTACGTTTTTTCCCCCTAAACATGAGAAGTGCTTTCTCTTACCATAATTATTTTCTAAAAGACTTGCCAAGTGAGAAATCTTCCCTGATTTTGTCAAAACTGACAGTCTGTTTTGAAGAAAGAGTCTCGTCTTTTGTTATCAAGGGGATAGTGCAAAGGGCATGAACACCGACAGAACTTCACAGGAGCAGCACGTGGTATCCTGTGGTGCCTCTAAATCAATTGTTATTAATTTTTCAGTTTAGTGAGTAGCACATCCACCCACAATTATTCAGATGGTAAGAAATCCTCCAGTATTACCTCCTGCCTCTTCAACACTTTATTGGAAGGAAAGGAGCTGACCTTAAACTGGTGTGAACTGAGGCTCAGAAATGCCGTGGTGAGGGATGAGATGAGTCCCTTCCACTCATTCCTTAAATACCTTTCCAAAATGATTTGAAGTTAACATAGTACACTCATATAATTTTTCTTTATGGTGCTGTAAGGGACGAAAAATATCTTTTCCTTCTGCCCTTCTAAGTTCTTGGTTGGGTCCCCTATAACAAGACAGATGAACAAGAAAAAAGCATACAGATATATATATATTTTTTGCAATTTTTAAATTTTGTATTGGAGTATAGCCAATTAACAATATCGTGATAGTTTTAGGTGGACAGCAAAGGGACTCAGCTGTACATATGTATGTATCTGTTCTTCCCCAAACTCCCCTCCCATCCAGGCTGCCACACAATACCGAACAAAGTTCTCTGTGCTGTACTGTAGATCCTTGTTGGTTATCCATTTTAAATATAGCAGTGTGTACAAGTCGATCCCATACTCCCTAACTAAGTTTCCCTTTCCCTCATCCTCCCGTAAGTTTGTTCTTTAAGTCTGTGAGTCTGTTTCTATTTTATAAATAAGTTCATTTGTATCATTTCTTTTTAGATTCTGCATATAAGGGGTGTCGTATGATATTTCTCCTCTGCTGGACTTTTTCTCTCAGCCTTCAGATGTATTTAATATAACATTTACATGACACGAGAACCTTGATTTAAAAAAAAAGATGAAAAAGCGGTTATCATACTAGGTTTGATAAAGAATAGAAAGTCATGGAAAAATGTGATAGGATAACAGAGTATGAGCTAAGGGTGGTGCGTGGGGAAAGATGTGATTTCAGCATCCTTCCACCTTGGAAATAAGGAGGTTGCTTTCCTCTTAGCATGGGGAAGGCCCCTCTCCCATGAGGGTTTTCTTACCTCCTTCAGGGGAGAGTCACAAGGTCCTTTCTGCATGTGATATTTCTGAAGTTTTTTTCAGCCTAAAATACTCAGTATACCAAGGTGTCATATCTTGGCATAGGTTGTCCTGAACACCATCAGTTTTGTGAGTTAAAAACCCAGAGAAACTCATTAGCCTCAATTGTACCTGATACCCTCTTTTATGGGTTTCCTTACTCATTCTTCCCAAGTTTTCCCAGCAGAGATGGCCTTTTCCAGTTTAAGAAATTCATAATGTACAAGTGCTGGGTAGCGGATATACTAAGCCCCAGATGATATTTGCTTCTACCCTTGTGAATTCAATGTTTTGAAATAATAATTTTCCCTGCAAAAATGTTGGAGATGGGGTTTAGAGTCTTTAGCCTCTTGGATCTTTAAAATTAAAGATTTNGAAAAAGCGGTTATCATACTAGGTTTGATAAAGAATAGAAAGTCATGGAAAAATGTGATAGGATAACAGAGTATGAGCTAAGGGTGGTGCGTGGGGAAAGATGTGATTTCAGCATCCTTCCACCTTGGAAATAAGGAGGTTGCTTTCCTCTTAGCATGGGGAAGGCCCCTCTCCCATGAGGGTTTTCTTACCTCCTTCAGGGGAGAGTTACAAGGTCCTTTCTGCATGTGATATTTCTGAAGTTTTTTTCAGCCTAAAATACTCAGTATACCAAGGTGTCATATCTTGGCATAGGTTGTCCTGAACACCATCAGTTTTGTGAGTTAAAAACCCAGAGAAACTCATTAGCCTCAATTGTACCTGATACCCTCTTTTATGGGTTTCCTTACTCATTCTTCCCAAGTTTTCCCAGCAGAGATGGCCTTTTCCAGTTTAAGAAATTCATAATGTACAAGTGCTGGGTAGCGGATATACTAAGCCCCAGATGATATTTGCTTCTACCCTTGTGAATTCAATGTTTTGAAATAATAATTTTCCCTGCAAAAATGTTGGAGATGGGGTTTAGAGTCTTTAGCCTCTTGGATCTTTAAAATTAAAGATTTTTTTAAAAAAAATTAAATTCAAAAGCAATATATTTCATTGTAAAAATATTAGAAATGACAGATAAAAAGAATAAGAAAAAAAATCCAGGGATTTCCCTGGCGGTTCAATGGTTAGGACTCTGCTTTCATTGTCAAGGGCCTTGGGATCTGGGGAACTAAAATCCCACAGACCTTGCCATGTGGCCAAAAAAAAAAGAAAAAAAGTCACCTTTGACTGCCCCCAGTCTCGTACACAAAAATAATTACTATCATCCTATCTGTGTATATTGTTTATGACTTTTTAATGACCTTTTTTATGTCAGTTAAAAATAATTTTATCTATATAAGTGATTTCTTAAGGTTGTAGTAATAGTATAAAAGCAATGCCATGTTTTCTTTTGTTTTTCCTTTTTATAAACTCTTTTCCATGCTTTTTGTATAATCTTCATAGTTACCATTTTAGTGGCTAACACCGCTATTTGGAGATGAGTCATTGTTGGAAGAAACAGATTCTCAGAGACACACTTTCCCTTCTATTCTTTTAGTTTGAACAAAGCTCTGGAGTATAGGGGCTACCCAGGTGGTGCAGTGGTAAAATCTGCCTGCCAGTGCAGGAGTCAAAGGTTCGACCCCTGGGCGGAGCAGATCCCCTGGAGCAGGAAATGGCAACCCTCTCCAGTAATCTTGCTTGGGAAGTTCCATGGATAGAGGAGCCTGGCGGGTGCAGTCCTTGGGGCTGCAAAGGGTCAGACAAGACTGAGCACAGAGCAGCAGCAGCTGGGGCATAGAGGACACTTCCCTCTCCACCCTGGGCGTGTGTTCACCCATTTCCTCTTCCCCTGTTTTCCCCTTCTTACTAGAAATATTTTTTCCTCCAGGCAGATGAATAATATTAGAAATTTTTGTGGAAAGAAATAATAAGTGAAAGAAGTATTCTCTGAGGAGGATCTTTTTGGATAGGGTAGAAGACAGGGTTTTTCATGCGATCTGACATTGGCTTTCAAATCAAAGTGGAAGGAATGGCAGCTGTATTTTAAATGCCGAATTGTGCATATCTGTGTGTCTGAGCAACTTGATGAAACAGCTTAGAAAATGATCATCAGTGCCTTGAACAGATCCATCACCAGGTGTGTACTTACTGAAAGCACATTCTTGGGTCCTCTGCATTCACATGGCCTGATTTGTAATATATGCCTTTTTTCCCCTTGAGTTTGCATATCAGAGAGGATGTCTTTTTCTCTCCCTCCCGGTATGCACTGCTGCTGCCTCTACCTGGGATTATGCAGATTCTGGTTTAAACCTCTTTATTCTTTTCTGCAAGTGCACGGCATGATGGGCTTCATTTCTGGGAGTGAATGATAATGGATTTCAGCTTTCAACCAGTGACATTTGGAAACTACATGTCTTCAATAATATGTACGCCACACAATAAAAACAGTCACCCTGTTCCAAGGATGGGAAAGTGTAAATAAAATAGCTGTGCTGTAAATATGGAGAGGCTAAATCTTCCATTGAAGGTAGGGGGTCCTCATTATTTTAATGGAGCCAATTTTATGATTTTTCAAGCTGGATGTAGAGGACAATCTTATCGATAGTGGGTACTTGGGATAATCAGGGGAAGGCTCTTAGAAAGGGTTTAATTTATTCTGTCAGATAGTCAAGGTTATACTTGGTTTGATTTCAACAAATCAGAGCCATCATTTTGAGAAATAATAAAGATTAAAAGCCAGCTTCGGACACCACAAATTTGGGTCTTTCCTTGCCCTTGAGTCTGAGTACCAGTTTTATATGAAATAAAGCATGCTTATCATTGATTAGCATTTATTTCTCTCTCTCTGGGTGTGCGGTGCTTTTTGATGGTCTGGATGTAAAGGGACCCAATTTCTTGTCTGAAACAACTGAGCATCTATCTTTTGTTTATAATGATAAACTCCATGCGTGAAGGTTGGGAAGAGAGAGTTTTGATAAATTTGTCAGACCTGGGCTTCCTGGTTACAATCCACAGAGGAAGGAGAGGCAAGGATGTTTGAAAAGAGCAGGGAGATTTCTCTAAAGAGCTGTGACCTCAAGAGGTAAGATTATTGAAATCTCAAATCTCAGTTTTGGTTCTCGAGGCAAAGTAGCCTCTGCCTCATCCCAAAATTCCCATCTTAGCAGAGGCTGGGCATCAGTTTTGTACCTTTATGAAAACAGAATTTATTGGGCTTCTCATTCCCACATTCTCTCTTCTGTAAGAGAAAGAGGAGGCTTTTCTGCTCGAAATGCCTGGGGAGGACCATCCTCATTTCCTATTCCTGATTCATCTGGGCCCTCGCACTTGGAGTATTGACTGGTGGCAGCGACACCTCCACCTTGGGGTAATATGTCTTTCAAGCGAGAAGGCTTTCCTGGTCAATACTGAATCAATTTGCTCTGGCAGTCTAATTGAATGCCTCCCTCAGACAAATGGGTCACTGGGGGAAAGGGCAAAACCTTGATATGCAGATCTGAGTCGAAGCCCCAGAGAAGGCTGTTTTAAAAATATATATTCCTCTTGAGAAGTAGCCTGTGTAACAAAAGCAGTGCTAGTTATTTGCTCAGCAAAGTGGACATAAATCAATCTGTTTACATCCTTCTTTTTATTGGACTACATTTTTGCTTTAGCTTGATCCCTGTATAGCAAGAGAGAAAGAGAGACAGACAGACAGACAGACAGAGAGGAAAGAGAGAGAAAGATCAAAGCTCTAGCATGACCTCTATGATGAGAAATTTCTTGCCTTCAAATTTTGGTATGTTGATCTCTTTTTTAGATTGCACACCATTTCCATTTAGCTTGATGCTTAAATTCATTGATATCCTTAAAATTCATAAAATACAGCTTGTCCTAAGATGATTATGTTTTTTTCTCAGTGTTTCCTTGGGGGTTTATGAGAAGAAAGTAGCAGTTGAATGCCCAGCATTGTGTTAGCTTCTTTCTAAAAAATCTCTCTTTTAAACTAAAAAACGAAAATGGAACTACCATATGACCCAGGAATCCCACTATTGGGCGTATATATACCCAGAGAAAACCATAACTCAAAAAGATACATGCATCCCTATTTTCACTGCAGCAGTGTTTACAATAACCAAGACATGGAAGCAACCTAAATGTCATCAGCAGAGAAATAGATAAAGATGTGGTACATATCTACAATGGACTATTACTCAGCCCTAAAAAGGATGAAATTGTATCTTTTGCAGAGATGTGGATGGACCTAGATACTGTCATACAGAATGAAAGAATAACAAATGTCAATTATTAATCTCTATATGTGGAATCTAGAAAATGGTATGTGAAGTGAAGTGAAGTTGCTCAGTCATGTCTGACTCTTTACAACCCCGTGGACTGTAGCCCACCAGGCTCCTCCATCCTTGGGATTCTCCAGGCAAGAATACTGGAGTGGGTTGCCATTTCCTTCTCCAGAAAATGATATAGAGGATCTTATGGGCAAAACAGAAATAGAGGCATAGATATAGAGAACAAATGTATGGATACCAAGATGGGAAAGGAGGGTGGTGGGATATATTGGGGCATTGAAATTGACATGCATTCACTATTGATACTATGTATAATTAGCTAATGAGAACCTACTGTATAGCTCAGGGAGCTCTCCTCAGTGCCCTGTGGTGACCTAAATGGGAAGGAAATCCAGAAAAGAGGGGATATATGTATACGTTTAGCTGATTCACTTTGCTGTACACTAGAAGCTAGCACAGTGTTGTAAAGCAGCCATGTCTGTTAGTTGCTCAGTCGTGTCCGACTCCTGTGCGATCACATGAACTGAACTGTAGCCCACCAGGCTCCTCCATCCACGAAATTCTCCAGGCAAGACTGCTGTAGTGGGTTGCTGTTTCCTTCTCCAGGGGATCTTCCCGACCCCGAGATCGAACCTGGGTCTCCTGCATGGCAGACAGATTTTTTACCATCTGAGCTACCAATGAAGCCCCTTTACTCTGAAAAGATAAAAACTCCCTTCTAGTCCTTACTCCAGCCCTATGAGAAGAATAATGCCTGATTCACAGAGCAGGAAACTCAGAGCTTGGTAACTTGCCCCAGGTTATTTAGTCACTAAGGGGTGGCGCCGTGGTAAAGAATCTGCCTGCCAATGCAGGAGACGCAAGAAATGTGGGCTTGATCCCTGGGTCAGGAAGATCCCCTGGAGTAGGAAATGGCAACCCACTCTAATATTTTTGCCTGGAAAATTTCGTGGAAAGAGGAGCCTGGTGGACTACAGTCCAGGGGTATGCGAAGAGTTGGACATGACCGAGCACACACACAAACCAGACTTTGGTGTCTTCAAGGCCAGGGCTGCTTTTCCCATAGCACTGAATTTCAATCACTTTTAAAAATAGTATCATGGGGTGCCTTGGTATCTTATTCATCTTTTGCCTAAATGGTATGAAAATGTATACACACTTAGTATACTGTTCTCCAATTGCTGCTATAACTGCCACAAACTTAGTGACTTTAAACAAAACAAATTTATTATTTTTCAGTTCTGGAAGTCGGAGTCTTACTGAGTTAAGATCAAGGTGCTGGCAGGCGTGTGTTCCTCCCTGGAGGCTGGAGGGGAGAATCTTCTTTCTCACCTTCTCCAGCTTCTGGAAGCTGCTCTTGCTTCTTGTCTCATGGTCCCTTCCTTCCTCTCCAAGTGATTACATGGCTCCATCTGAGTAATTCAGGAAAATCCTCACGTATCAAGGTCAACTAACTAACAACACTGATGCCATCAGCATCCTTAATTCCCCTTTGCCATGTAACCTGACATAGTCACAGTCAGGGGAGTCGGACCTGAACATCTTTTGTGGTTTAGTTGCTAAGTCATGTCCGACTCTTTGTGATCCCATAGACTGACCCCATGGAAGCCCCATTGGTCTTCCCTGATAGCTCAGTTGGTAAAGAATCTGCCTGCAATGCAGGAGACTCCAATTGGATTCCTGGGTTAGGAAGATCTGCTGGAGAAGGGATAAGCTACCCATTCCAGTATTCTTGGACTTCCCTTGTGGCTCAGCTGGTTAAGAATCTACCTGCAATGTGGGAGACCTGATTTTGATCCCTGGGTTGGGAAGACCCCCTGGAGAAGGGAAAAGCTACCCACTCCAGTATTCTGGCCTAGAGAATTCCATGGACTGTATAGTCTGTGGGGTCGCAAAGAGTCGGACATGACTGAGCGACTTTCACTTTCACTTGGGCTTTCCTGGTGGCTCAGACAGTAAAGGATCCTCCTGCAATGCTGGAGACCTGGGTTCGATCCCTGGGTTGGGAAGATCCCCTGGAGAAGGGAATGGCTACCCACTCCAGTATTCTGGCCTGAAGAATTCCATGGACAGAGAAGCCTGCCAGGCTACAGTCAGTGGGGTCGCAAAGAGTCAGACATGACTGAGTGACTTTCACTTTCAATGTCAGCTACTTTCATGGACTGTAGTCTGCCAAGCTCCTCTGTCCATGGGATTTCCCAGGCAACAATATTGGAGTGGGTTTCCATTTCCTTCTTACTGGGTTCGAACCCACATCCCCTGCATTTGGCAGGTGGATTCTTTACCACTGAGCCACCAGGGGCATCTTTGGGGGATCCATTATTCTGCCTGCCAAATATTATGAAATCTTTTAACAGAAGAACACAGAAGTGAGAAACCCAGCATTTGAAGTCAGAGTGCCTGAGTTCAAGTCCTAGCCCACTGCTTTCTCACTGTGTGGTGTGGGGCAAATCAGTTACATTCTCTGTGTCTTGGCATTCTCATCTATAAAATGGGACTAAATTTCTGGTGGAGATTAAGATAGTGTATACAGGCTGCTCAGCATGTGGCATATAGTAGATGTCCAATAATTCTTGGCTCTTATTGTTTACAGAACATTACATGAGTGTGCAGTGTATTGTACTGTGCAAAAAATTTCACAGATATGTTTTTTATTGCTATGACATTTATTGTTAACACATTTTTAGTTTATTGTGGAGTTATTTTTAATCCAAGTTGAAATTATTTTAAAAATGGCTTAAGGAGAATTCATGGGAAATCCACCATTTAATTTTTAATACTTCATATTAATCTTTTAATACTTCTCAGTCTTTACCTGCGTATGTTCCATAGTTATTTATGAGCCTCTAGAAAGTAGAGATAGTGTTTTTGTTCATTCTGTAGGCACTGGCTTGAAATAATTAGCATGTAATGAATGCAGATAAATGCTTGAAGGAATCCAAAGAGGCTGAAATGACCAGAGTTGAGGGCATAGGCTAGGAAGTGGTGAGGTGTTTACATTCTCTCACTTTTTCTGCCTCTTTGACAGTTGCCTAGTGGGCCTCTTGACTTCTTGATGGGTTCTAACTTTTCAATCCATTGAGGACATGGTGACTTACTAAGAGCTGCCTTGATCAGTTCAATGAATTGGCTTTAGTTACGTGCAGGTAACAGAAGCCTGGTCTCAGATTGGCTAAAACAGTGAGGCATTTATCAGCTTGTATAACTGAGAGGTCACAGGCGTAGATCAGGCTTCAGGTCAGGCTGGAGCCAGTGGTTCGCTGATGCCATCGTTCTGTCTCTTCCTTCTCTTGTTTTCATGACACCTTGTGTATCACAGGGTGGCTGGTAGCAGCTTCTCAGGGCTCTACACTTCCTTGTTTATGTCTTGTAAGGAGAGACAGCGCAGCTGTCACAAAAGGGCCAAGAACAAAGTACTCAAGCTGCAGAGGGGAGAGATGGTTTCTGAGCAGCCAAACCCAGCAGAATCGAAAACAGCTCAGGACATCTGGGAGTATACAGGCAGAAATTCTTCTAGGTAAGGAAATCTGTCTGAGTTGTGTCCTAGTCTGTTATACCTTTAGAAGCTGGTCTCTTGAGTCATTCTTCTTGGTCATTATCTTGTTGATTTATGGACCATTTCCTAAAGGTTTTGCTATTTCCTATTAAAGTATAAACACTTCATTTATTCATTTGCAAGGATTTATCCACCATCTACTCACGAGAGCTGCTCTTCTAAGCAATGGGGGATCCAGAAGTGAATAAAACAGGGTCCCAAACTTGACCACCAATCTTACCACCAATGAGATAGAATAGAGCCCCTGAGCTTCAGAATCCTTGGTTAGTTTCATGGTAAATCCTTGTCAGAGTCTCAACCTGGCTGCAATTGGGTCAAGAAAGCTAAATCTTCAAACTTGTACATAAGCTTGAAGAACCCACTCGCTTGTCTTAGGGGGAGTGATTTGGGGAAGGACATAAGTAGTGTGGTTGAAGGGTGTACAGTCAGCAACAAAGATTGACATGGTTTAAATTTCTCGTATTAGAGTCATAAACAGTAGGGTGTCTGGGCACAAGATAGGGTGATTGAGACGGGATGCAGAGAGAGATGGAAGCCTGAAATGCATTCCATGGGGCCCTGGTGTGAATTGAATGGAAAGTGGCTTGAAACCGTGCAGTTACTTCACAGTTCATGACCTCTATTGGAGGAACCTAGGATCGAATCTGTCAATTAAAATCCTATTTTCTCTCCAGGAAGTAGGCCCTCTGGGTCATCCTGTGAGTTTCCACTGATGATGAACTTCACATTTTAACTGCTTTTTCTCTAAGTAACTACCTCCCTAGGGTGGAAGGCACAGATCCCTTAGTGCATACAAAACTTATTTAAGCAATGAATCGACTTCCTGTAGGTCGGCTCAGGAAAGCTCACAGGGCAGAGGCTAGTTGGGGGCAAGGACGAGGGTTAGATCGGGTTGCTTAGACTGTATCCACTCATGTGGTTGCCATTTTTTCTCAGTTTTGTAATGGCTGAGTGCTAGGAGCACAGACGCTTAAGTATATTGAAACACGTTTATTAAATTTCACACATTACATTTGAAAGAAAAATAAGATGACCCACCTTAATGGTATTTTTAGTAGTTATTATACATGTAGCCATTAGCCATAGTGTAATTTTCTACTTATTCTCATTAGTATGACTTTGACATAGCCAGACCAGTTCTGAGCGTTCCCTTTGCTTTGTTAGTTTTCCAGTATCCATGAATAGTATTAAGGCTTGTTGGAAATCCTTGGAGGGAACCCATTAAATAAAACCCTTTGTTTTGCTTGAGCACTGAGAAAAGTAAGAATTAAGACAACACAGTAAAACATGAGAATTCAAAACACCGGTGTGTGTGTTAGTCACTCAGAAGCGTGTTTGACCCTTTGCAACTCCATGGACTGTAACCTGCCAGGCTCCTCTGTCTATGGAATTCTCCAGGCAAGAATTCTGGAGTGGATAGTCATTCCCTTCTCCAGGGGATCTTCCCAACCCAGGCACTGAACCCAGGTCTCTTGCACTGCAGGCAGATTCTTTACCATCTGAGCCACCAAGGAAGCCTGAAAATACTACCTTAGCTACTATTAAAGACTCAGCAGAAGGATATGTTTTACTCTACTTTCCCACTTGGTCGTTGGCTGTGCTGAAGTACTACTGACTGTCCGTGGCTGGGACAGGAATGGAGAAGGGATGTCAGGGTGTGACTTGGGGCTGCCCTGGAGGGACACAAAAGAGCGAAAGAGGTATAAAGGAAGAGCTGAGCGAGCATGTTCATTCAGTTCATTCCTTCAAATTTATCAGATAGGTCACTTCAGAGAGGTCATGGGTGTTACACGGAATGAATTCCCTTCATCCGGAGTATTCTTTTTAACTTTGTAAATAGTTTTTCTAGATGTCTGTACAGTTTAATCCTCCCTTTATCTACTGACTTGACCATTTACTGTTGTTCAGTTGCTAAGTCACGTCTGACTCTTTGTGACCCCATGGACTGCAGCACTCCAGGCTTCCCTGTCCTTCACTATCTCCTGGAGTTTGCTCAAACTCATGTCCATTGAGTCGATGATGCCATCCAAACATATTATCCTCTGTCTCCCCTTGTCCTTCTGCCTTCAGTCTTTCCCAGCATCAGGGTCTTTTCCAGTGAATCGCCTCTTCATATCAGGTGGTTAAAGTATTGGAGCCTCAGCATCAGTCCTTCCAGTGAATATTCAGGTTGATTTAGGATTAACTGGATTGATCTCCTTGCTGTCCAAGGGACTTTCAGGCCCTGTCATCCCCAAAACAAGATCTTGGATTCAAAACAGTCATTGTATTTCCTTTGTCCTTCAACATCCCTGTTTCCACCCCATTCCTCCTCCTTTTATAGTAATTCTGGCCCCTGGGCTCAGACTTTGTGAGGTCCTCTTCTATATTGATTTAAATTATTTAGATTATATCCCACATTTAGTCTCATTTGGGAGCTTCAAAGCTTGTCATGTGCCAGTCACTTTATATATATATTATCCCATTTAATCCACAACAATCCTGGGCAGTAGGATTTATTCTCATTTCCAGATGCAGAAACAATTCTCAGACATGGTGATTCATCCAAGGTGAAAGAGACAATAGATGGTGAAAAGAGGATTCCTGTTCCTTCACTCCAAAGCCTGAGGGAAGCTGGTCACCCCAAGCACTCCGTCCTCCCATCCCTGCAGTAGGGAAGAATGAGAATGAGTCAGAGATGAAAGACATCTGCCTTGACCCAGGGAGTGAGCAAGGTCACATGGCTCTTTGGCAGAAGTGGGTGCAGGTCAGAGCACGGTTGAACCTGGAGCTTGCTGAAAAGGCAGAGGGAAGTTAAGAGAAAAGTAACTTGCATCTTTAACACAAGCCTCTGTCCTCCTAACCCTATTCTACGTGCAGAGAAGTTAGAAGCTGGCCAGGTGGCAGAATTAACTTTTCTGGCTTTGTGGTGACCACAGGACAAGGACTTGGCAAAGGCTTAACTTGCCTTTGGGTGGCGGCCCCGGGGCTTCCCAGATGGCTCAGGGGCAGAGGAAACTGCCTGCCAATGCAAGAGACTCAAGAGATGCAGTTTCTATCCTCTGGAGTAGGAAATGGAAACCCACTCCTATGTTCTTGCCTGTAAAATTCCATGGACAGAGGAGCCTGGCGGACTACAGTCCATGGGTCAGACACAACTCGGCACTTATTCCCATAGCTCCTAGGGCAGAGAGATGTTCAGGTGTGTGAACAGTGGAGTTGAATCATTTCTTGACCTTCTTTTCTCAGACAAGGATCTTTTCTCCACTGTTGATCCCCGAGGCCTCTTCTCTGTTGGGACCCCGCTTCCGTTCGCTCCCACCTCTCCACAGGCCGGCAAGGTGGCAGGACTGGAGTGCGTGCAGCTTACACTGTTGAGGACTCTTCTGGTCCAAGGTTAATAAGGCTTCTCTGTTGCTGATGGAGGAGAGAGAAAAGAAAGTGTGTCTTTTTTTTTTTTTATTTAATGAGGACCATTTTTAAAGTCTTTCTTGACTTTGTTACAGCACTGCTTCTGTTTTATGTTTTGATTTTTGGGCCAAGAGGCATGTGGGATCTCAGTTCCCCGACCAGGGATTGAACCCCAAATTTCCTACCCTGGAAGGCAGAGTCTTAACCACTGGACCTCTGGGGAAGTCCCCAAAGTGTGTCTTCTGTTTCCTTTGTTGTAGAGTGGATAGCTGTGTTATTGCATGACTGTTTCTGAGGATCTGTGGTTTCCTGACCATCTTTGCCTCTGGAGCAGAATGTTTTCCTTGACTTTCTGCTGGGTTGATGATGCCACAGACCTTGCCTTCCTGTTTCCTCTGGGAGTATTGTGCGTGCTTCACCAGCCCCGCCACCACCAGTCTAAATATTGATAACACTCGCATTCCATATGCCTAAACCATGAGCTTGGAATAGTCACATGGTTGACTGTACCATGTGCAAATAGAACTTGCTTTTTCTAAAAAAATATTTGAATACATATTTATTTTATTTTTCTCTGGAAAGTATCATTTCTCTTTTGTTTTATTTTGTATTATTCAGGGATAATGTGCTGGTATATTCATAAGTCTTTCCAGGTGGCGCTAGTGGTAAGAACCCACCTGCCAAATCAAGAAATGTAAGAACCTTGGGTTCGATTTCTGGGTCGGGAAGATTCCTTGGAGGAGGGCATTGCAGCCCCCTCCAGTATTCTTGCCTGGAGAAGCCTATGGACAGAGGAACCTGGAGGACTACAGACTGTGGGGTCACCAAGAGTTGGACACGACTGAAGTGATTTAGCATGCATGCACACATTTTCATAGGACCTAATGTTCTTTCCACTTATCTGGATACCTGATAAGAGTAATAAACATCTCACTTAGTTATGGGCAAGATTCTAAGCCTGTCGTGTGAGAATGACTAAATATTGGACAGAGACTTGTGAAATATAGCAGTGATTTATTGGTCTGTTCTATGCTAAGGGCTTGAGTTACATCATGAAATTCTTAATTGCACAGTGGTGGCAAAAGGAGATTTTAGAATATTGATAGTGTTTCTGAAACACTGAGGATTTCCCAAAACAGAGTGTCTTGTTTCTCAATCTCTGCTCCATTGGTAATTCTAATTGGCCTTTGTAGATATGTTTACTTCTCCAGTTTATACCAAAAAAGTAAAAGAAACAAAAGAAAACATGAAAATCAATTTTCTTCATTTTCACACTGCCCAAGGAGACTACAGAGGAAGTACACTAGGAAACTTAACTTGATTTTAAATTCTATTGCTACATGTGAAAAAGAAAAAGAAAATCATTTTTGATTGATTTCTTTCACTCTGCATCCATCTGCTTTACAAACAAACTGGAAACTCTGACAAGATTCTATTCCATTGATTTCTTTCTTGGTTGGCGTGATGAGGGAGTCCATCAGTCATTTCTATAAAATTGTATCTTTGAGGTATCTGTGTTGTTCATGAAGTACTTATGAGTTTTGTTGTTGAACTGATTCCCAAGCGGGTTCTCATTTACAGACTGCAGTAGAAATATGTAACCCATGTGTACCTGAATTTGGCAGAATGACTGAAAAAGTACTCACATGTTATATACAATATGTTTGTTTTTTTTTTTTTTAAGATGCCTTAGTGCCGTATCATAGATTGAAATGGGCAAGATGGTCCTGATCAGGAACATACAGATTGTTAAAGCTAGCTAGGGTTGGAGGCTTTGGGTTTATGTTTAGCCTGAAGTTTCTCTCTCACCAAAGAATAGTGTGACTCAGTTTTCTTTGTGTAATTGCGAAGGTGAGGGAAAGCGAGAAAAATTCTTTAACTTTCCAGAAGGTCCTCTCATCATCTCTTCTATTAATAATAGCTCTTATTTCTTTTTCTTTTTTTAAAATTTCTTTTTATTGGAGTATAGTTGCTTTGCAGTATTGTGTTAGTTTGTGCTGTACAGCAAAGTGAATCAGCTATATGTATACGTATATCCTGTCTTTTTTTGGATTTCCTTCCCATTTAGGTCACCACAGAGTACTGATTAGGGTTCCCTGATTAGTTGCTCTTTCTTGAGAGCTAACGATGGGCTAGCTCTTGTGCTAAATGGATGGGTATACACTGGCAAATGTTAAACAATTTGCTCTCAATAAAAATTATAGTCTGTAGCCTCTGCCAGTTTCTGTGGTGTAAATACTCCCACCATGACCAGTGCCATGCCATGCGTGTGATGTCACTAAAGGGAGCCTTGGGAACAGATGCCATCCATAGGCTCTTGTGAGCTAAAAGGAGTCAAGTCCAGCACATGTGTGAATGCGTGCTAAGTCGCTTCAGTCATGTCTGACTCTTTGTGACCCCATGGACTGTAGTCCACCAGGCTTCTCTGTCCTTGGGATTCCCCAGGAAAGAATACTGGAGTGGGTCGCCACAAGTTCAGTACACCCCTGGCGAAATGTTATACTAAATTCACTGACTCTCACAACAAATCTATGTCTTGGGTACTGTAACAGCCTCATTTCAAAGGCGAGAGCACTGATGCCCTGAGAGGTGAATTAACTTGCACCTGGTCACACTGCTAGCAAACAGCACAGCCAAGATGTGCACAGAGCAGTATGGCTCCAGAACCTGGGCTCTTAACCACCGTGTCGTATCACTTGCAGCCTTATAGCGGTTTCATCTCCAGTTCGGGGTTTCCCAGGGGGCGCTAGTAGTAAAGGCTATGCCTGCCAATGCAGGATATGCTAGAGACTTGGGTTTGATCCCTGGGGTCAGGAAGATCCCCTGGAGTAGGAAATGGCAACCCACTCCAGTATTCTTGCCTGGAAAGTTCTGTGGACAGAGGAGCCTGATGGGCAGCAGTCTGTTGGATCACAGAGTTGGACATGACTGAGCATGCACGCACACATCTCCAGTTCAGGAGTTTAATGACAGTGCTGTTTAGGAATATGAAGTTATTGAGTGTGAAAACTTTCACTTGGGGAAAGTGAAAGAGGAGAGTGAAAATGCTGGCTTACAACTCAGCATTCAAAAAACTAAGACCATGGCATCCAGTCCCATCACTTCATGGTAAATAGATGGGGAAACAGTGACAGGCTTTCTTTTCTTGGGCTTCCAAATCACTGCAGATGGTGACTGCAGCCATGAAATTAAAAGATGCTTGTTTCTTGGAAGAAAAGCTATGACCAACCTAGACAGTATATTAAAAAGCAGAGACATTGCTTTTCTGACAAAGGTCTGTCTTGTCAAAGCTGTGGTTTTTCCAGTAGTCATGAATGGATGTGAGAGTTGGACTATAAAGAAAGCTGAGCACTGAAGAATTGGTGCTTTTGAATTGTGGTGTTGGAGAAGACTCTTGAGAGTCCTTTGGACAGCAGGGAGACCCAACCAGTCCATCCTCAAGGAAATCAGTCTGAATATTCATTGGAAGGACTGATGTTGAAGCTGAAACTCCAATCTTTTGGCCACCTGATGCAAAGAACTGACTCATTGGAAAAGACCCTGATGTCTGGAAAGATTAAAGTCAGGAAGAGAAGGGGATGACAGAGGATGAGATGGTTGGATGGCCTCACTGACTCAATGGCCTTGAGTTTGAGCAAGCTCTGGGAGTTGGTGATGGACAGGGAGGCCTGGAGTGCTGCAGTCCATGGGGTCACAAAGAGTTGGACACAACTGAGCCACTGAATTGAACTACATTTGTATCCGTGGAAATTCATCCTCTAAAATAACTTTAGGTAATGGTAGTGAGGGGCCATCATCTGGGGGCTAAGATAGAGCTCACATGGGGATGTATCTCTAAAAGTAACAACCATCTGAAGACAGAGTTTATGTGCAGACAGGTGCAGGGTGGGAGAGGCTGTGGAGGAGTAGTGATGACAGGAGGTGAGGCTCTGGGAGCAGACTCCAGGTGCCTGTGAGGCAGAGCCACTGAAATGAAGCAGCTTTATGGAACACCACCACCTGGATTTCCTGGAGGAATGCTTCTGCTTGTCTGCTCATCTGCCAGTGAACTCCAGAGACCCCCTGGGACTCAACACACTGTAAGTAAGGGGGTCTCCATTAATTGAGCCCAGAACCCCAAGAGAAAAAGGCTGATATGCTCCCTTAGTAGCCCTTCTGTGGCTCTTCGATGTTCCAGTTTTCTTCTCTGGGTGGAGTTATGTATGTAGTATCTTTTTTTTTTTTTTTTAAGGAGGCTAAAACTCTATTTCTGTACTCCAAACACTTTTAACATCAGATATGCATTTTTTCCCATCATGCAGTTCTCCAGTTCTCAGCAGACACCAACTGGGTAACCTATAGTCTCACTCAGTTTTGACATTAACTGGCTGGAATTAGCAGACTCCACAGGGCAGGACTGTGTCTCTCTAGACTAGTCCCTTTGTGACTTTGAATGCCAGTCACAAATCACAGGTGATGACTGAAAGTGAAAGTGTTAGTCACTCAGTTGTGTCTGACTTTTCAACCCCGTGGACTGTAGCCCTCTAGTCTCCTCTGTCCATGGGATTCTCCAGGCCAGAATACTGAAGAGGGTAGCCATTCTCTTCTCCAGGGGCTCTCCCCGACCCAGGGATCAAACCCAAGTCTCCTGCATCGCAAGTAGATTCTTTATTGTGTGAGCTAACAGGGAAGCCTGCTGGCTGTAAATGAGAGTCCTCATGATCCCTCCTCAGGTTTGATAATTTGCTAGAGCCACTCATGGAACTCATGAAAGTGCTTGGCTTACTATTACTAAGCGTTTGGCTCATTTTGGAGGCTACAGCTCACGAGCAGCCAGATGCAATAGATGCATTGGGCAAGGCATGTGGTGGGGGCGCCTGGAGGTTCCACATCCTCTCTGGATGCCCGGCCTCCCAGCACCTGTGTGTGTTCAGCAATATGGAAGCACTCCAGGCTCCTTCCATTAGGGTTTTTATGTAGGTTCACTTGTACAGTTTTCATATATACATTTTTATGTAGGCACAATTGATTTAATCAGTGGTCATTGGTGATTAACTTAATCTCTGGTCCTTCTCTCCTCCCTGGAGATTCACGGGTTCCCTGGAAGCTGAAAATCTGAACCCTTGAATCTCCTGGTTGTTTCCATCCTCCACGAGTCACTTCATCAGCAGAATCTCGGGTTTGGCCGAAAAGAGCTTGCTGTGAATCACAAAATACACTCCTTTCACTGCTGTCACTCAGGACATTCCAAGGGTGTTAGGAAGTCTGTGCCAGGAATGGGGAATGAGGACCAAGCAGTATTTCTTATTATATCACAATATCTCTTTCCTCGGATTTAAGCAAAAAGGTGTATAACAAAGAAAATTATTGCTAATCGTAATTACTTTTTTTTAACATTCAAAATCAATACGCCCATGCTAGTATAACCCAGATGTCCCTTGAGGGAGGCTGTTTCCTGGTCACCTCTGACTTCTAATCCTGTTTATAAGTCAGCTCACTATTGCACACATGCTGTCCCAGTATTGCAGAGTCAGCACAAATGGAGATCAAAATCAAAAATACCTTTTTGTTTTTGACAGTTCCTCATCCCATATCCAATCCATATCCCATATGCCAAAAGAATGACCAAAGCCAGTCTCCTAAGATCTTTGAGTATGGAGAGTCAGAGGGGGGTTCCATTTTGCAGTTAATTAATAAATTGATATTAAATTTTGATATTTCCCTTAAAATTTTTTTTGATGTGGACCACTTTTAAAGTATTTACTGAATTTGTTATAATATTGCTTCTGTTTTTTGTTTTGGTTTTTTTGGCCATGAGACGTGGGATCTCAGCTCCCACAAGGATCAAACTTGAACCCCCTGTGTTGGAAGGGAACTCCTAATCACCAGACTGCCATGGAAGTACCAGAATTGAGATATTTGCGTTCACAGGAAGTTTCTTGGCCATTTCCTCCAACATGAACTCCAGTTTTCCTCAATTTTCTTGGTTTTCCGTTTCTCAGGTTTTGTTTTTTTTTTTTAACTGTCTTTAGATAGTCTTCAAAGTTCTTATATCTCATTGTCTACTCTTCTATACCTACTACCTTCAAAGTCAGCTTCAGGACTCTCTCTGTAAACTAAAGACCCATTCCTGTCCAGTCCAGTTCAGTCGCTCAGTCGTGTCCGACTCTTTGTGACCCCATGAACCACAGCACACCAGTCCTCCCTGTCTATCACCAACTCCTGGAGTCCACCCAAACTCACGTCCATTGAGTTGGTGATGCCATCCAACCATCTCATCTTCTGTCATCCCCTTCTCCTGCCTCAATCTTTCCCAGCATCAAGATCTTTTCAAATGAGTCAGCTCTTCGCATCAGGTGGCCAAAGACCCATTAGTAAACTCTGAAACACCTGGGCCTTTCTTCCTTCTCTATGCATCTTTTATAGAGGAAGAGATAGTGCAGAATAGATCCTCAATGATATGAAATATACACCCACACACACCTCTACCAGCCCCACTCCGCCCCGAGTAGAATGGGCTCACTCACTTTGGTTCTGGTAACATTTGATTTGATTTTCCATTTTCATCTAGAAAAAATATAATTCTAGAATTTGCTCAAATGCAGTTTGGTTGTACAATAAGTAGGCACGATATAGCTGGGGAGATCATCGCATGACATGATTGTCTAACTGCACAATCTGTTGTGTCCCTCGGGGGTGCGGTCTCATTTGTGTTTTCTTATGTCAATGTTGGTTTTATCCTTTAAATCCATTCATTAGCATAAGGGTAGATTTGACAGAATAGAGATTGTAGAGTTGTCTGGCAGCTTAATAAATTTTGAAAACCTTTATCAAAATTTATTAAGCAGTATGTCCAGGTGTGTTTGGAGGGTTGGATGCCCTTTGTGAACAGAACTAAGCCCACTTGGATATGCTTTTGGGTAGATCTCACCAGTCCCTACTAGTTAGAAGGGCATGATGGTTTGCCACCCCATCTCCCCTCCGCTCAAGTTACACATATTCTTTTTTTTTTAAAAAATATTTATTTATATTATTTAACTGCACTGGGTCTTAGTTGTGGCATATAGGATCTTTAGTTGTGGCATGTGAATTCTTAGCTGTAGCACGTGAGATCTAGTTCCCTGACCAGAGATTGAACCTGGGCCCCCTGTGTTGGGAGCACAGAGTCTTAGCCATTGGACCACCAGGGAAGTCCCCTCACACATAGTCTTGATACCAGGTTATAATGAATTATACTGAATTTCTTCCCTCATGAACATGTTTACTAGCCAGCGCAGTCATTGAGCTTGTTTTGTGGGTAGATGAAGTTCCAGCTCTGTCCTTTTGGCCACCTGAAAAAATCTTGCAGGAAAGGTTTACCTGTAGTTACCGTAGCGCTATTCCAGTGTCAGGATTCAGTGAACTTCTGGGAAACCAAAAATCTTCTGATGCACTGACTGGGCACAGGATGTTTAGAAATTAGGCTACAACTGCAGGACTTACTATTCGGCTTCCCAGGTGGCTCAGTGGTGAAGAATTCACCTGTCTATGCAGGGGACACAAGAGACACTGGTTTGACCCTTGGATCAGGAAGATCCTCTGAAGAAGGAAATATCAACTCACTTGATTGTTCTTGCCTGGAGAATCCCATGGACAGAGGAGCCTGGTGGGCTACAGTTCGTGGGGTCATAAAGATTCTGGCATAACTGAATACATACCACTGCAGGACTTACTATATTATTATATTGGTTTTCATGTGTATCTAAGTGAGTGTCCCAGATCATCTGTTCTGAATATTTCTAATTTCACCAATGAAAACCCTCACCAAGATTTGTTAAGCCAGTTGCCAAAACCTCTGGTGTTGATCAAAGATAAGGATAGCTGAAGAATTGATGCTTTTGAACTGTGGTGTTGGAGAAGACTCTTGAGAGTCCCTTGGACTGCAAGGAGATCCAACTAATCAATTCTCAAGGAAGTCAGTCCTGAATATTCATTGGAAGGACTGATGCTGAAGCTGAAACTCCAATCTTTTGGCCACCTAATGTGAAGAAGTGACTCATTGGAAAAGACCCTGATGCTGGGCAAGATTGAAGGCAGAAGGGGACGACAGAAGATGAGATGATTGGATGGCATCACTGACTTGATGGACTTGAGTTTGAGCAAGCTCCGGGAGTTGGTGATGGACAGGGAAGCCTGGAGTGCTATAGTCCATGGAGTCACAAAGAGTTGTACATGACTGAGCGACTGGACTGAACTGAACTGAAGGATAACTGAAGGCTTGTAATACTTACCTCTGATTAAATGGTGACTGACTCCTCCTGGAGTATGATTTTGTAATTAAGGCAACAGTAGTTAGATTGTAGTTTAAACTAACAATGATATAATACCATGCTGCAAACAAATAGAAGCTGTGGCAGGAATGTTTCTTGTCCCAAGATGTTCAAGTATTTTGAATGTTCTTTTTAATTATGGAGCATCCTTACTCCTCCCTTCCAAAGAATGTCTCCTAGGTTGCAGAGAAAACTGACCGCTTTCTTTTCTGTGTGGTACAAACAGGAGCAGAATGCGCTGTTGTAAATAGACATGATTGGAGACAGTCTGGTTTGATAGAAATACATTTGCAGCCATTGTGATGGATTAAATTGTAGAACCTTCTACAGGGTTAGATATCTACTTTTCTGGCAATAAACTTGGTTTCCTTAAAGTATGTACTGAAAGAAATACTAGAAAAATGCAGAAAACAAATCTTCAGACATCTTTATGTGGCTCCTTGTTTTCCGGGTTTTGTGTGTGTGTGTGTGTGTGTGTGTGTGTGTGTGTGTGTGTGTGTGTGTATGTGTGGTAAATATCACTCACAATTTGCAGATCAAATGCATAGCAATTTGAAACTCTGACTACCATTAAGTCTGTTTTTTTTCCTTGGTAATTTTGTGTGCCAATTCAGACACATTGATGAATTAAGGAGAAAAAGACAAATAATGGGAATAGACAATTAACCTTCCTAACCAACATGCAAAATAAAATATTCATGGAAACCAAGGTTCTTAATTAGCCAAGGGCCATGGACAGACAAGTTTATGAAAGGCTGCTTAAAAATTGGGATTGGAAACACATCTGAATTTTTATATTGTTCAAGATAGATAGCAAATTTATTTCCCTAATTAGATCTCAAAAAACTCAATGGTAAAAAATTTATGTCAAGTTCTTTGATTTTGTTCAGTCAAATCAAATTCAATGATTTTGTTGAAACTTGTGTCCCAGAGAACAAGGTTCAGATCATGATGTGCTTTATTTTAAAGACAGACGTGAATGAATGGGTTCCTGTCAATGGGTGTACTGCTTATGCTTTAAATAATTCTATACTTTCTGGCCACTACATCTTTAAATATATTTCTCCTACTTGGCACTGTTTTATCCTTGCTCTCACCCTGACCTCTCCAATCTCAGGTTTGTTGTTTTTACTGTGTTAAGTTTAAGTCTAGGATTTTTTCAACAACAGGGTGGCGAAACCAGGGCGGAGACTTGAAATTGGATTGGGGTCAGTTCTGTGTTTTGGAAGTAGGGTCAGAGGGACTAATCCAACTGCAAGTGCTGAGAAGTAGGTGAGTGTGGTAAGTTAGATTTGGTACTGAGTGAGGAAGGTAATGAAAAGATAATAGTCTGTGAAACAGGATTAGGAAGGATACAGCCCTTGTACCCACCAGCCCTACCTTTCCACGCCATGGACAGCCATCACTAATGGATCATGACATATTTCCCTATAGAACCTAGACAAAGCCTTGGACTTGTTTCCAACAAAGTACTCTTGGCAGCCAGTCCAGTGAAATGAATTGATCGTTGTGGTTTAATTGGGTGACCTGTGTGGGTGTAAGAACCCACGGAACAGACAGTATCTGCAACAGGCATGGAGCCCTCAGCTATGAAGAGTCTGGAACATGGGCAGATAACCAAATTGGGGAACAGGACAACATTCTCAAACTGGACTATTAAGTGGGGCCGATGGTTTGAGGAGATACAAGAGATGCAGGTTCGATCCCTGGGTCAGGAAGATCCCCTGGGGTAGGAAAAGGCAACGCACTTCAGTATTCTTGCCAGGAAAATTCCATGGACAGAGGAGCCTGGCGGGCTGCAGTCCATGGGGTCACATAAAGTTAGACATGACTGAGTGCACACACACACACATCCCCACACACCCCTTCACACACACATATACACATACACCAAGGGGTTGAGAAGAAAGAGAAGCCCTGTTATCAGGACTGGGGAGCAACGATGAATCTGGGTGGGCTGCAAGGAGAGTTTGGTACCATTCCCTGGAGTAACGAGAGAGAAAGCAGAGAGAGAAAAAGCCATCTTCACTGGGTGCCTGCTCTGTGCCAGGGACTGTTTGGTATTTTATGGGCTTGAGCCGATTATGCAGGCAGTTGCTGCAGTTCCTCCTGCCCAAGAGTCACTTGATTCCTGGGCTGGATGCCAGCCAGGCTGCAGAGGCCGAGCGCCAGGCCAGAGCCATTGCTTGCCACCTACTCTCATCACTTGTCTTTTAAAAATCTCTGACTGGATTTCTCTCTCTCTCTCTCTCTCTCTCTTTTTTTTTTTTTTTTGGCCACATGATGCAGCTTGCATGTGGGGATCTTACTTCCCAAATCAGGGATGGAACCTGGGCCCTGGCAGTGAGAGCGCCGAGTCCTAACCACTGGGCCTCCAGGGTAGTCCCAGCTCAGACTAGATTTTAAGCATTCGAGGGACAAGACTGAGCCTCCTGCTTCTTTGTATTCTCCTGTGTCGTACTTGCCTTAGACGCTCGGTAAATACTTGTTCATTGATTGGTGCCTCCTGGTACACATGGCGTCTGTTTTAGGAGAAACCTATTTCTGGGGATTGTGTCTTCAAGCTGATCTCTGTAGACCAGACCCCGATTGTCCTTGAACCATTGTCATTCAGTGGAGTCACTGAATGAGCAGGTAGCGAGGGGAAAGCATGAAGTCCAGATTTGAATGTGTTGTAAGTAAGAGGGCAGAGTCCTCACAGTGGATGCTTTCAACCTGAGCTTCTATACAAGGAAGAGTTTGGGCTGAAAACTACAAAAGCCACGAAAGGAAACAGTACCGAATTCTTGGTGGGGTTTCATGAGCCCCAGGATGTGTCCCCTCTATCCCCCTTTCACCTCAATGTGCCTTTGTGTTGTGTGAAATTCCCATGGTACTTAAAGTACTTACCTGTTGTTCAGTCACTAAATTGTGTCCAACTCTTTTCTGCCCCATGGACTGCCGCATGCAAGGCTCCTCTGTCCTCCACTGTCTCCTGGAATTTGCTCAATTTCATGTCCATTGAATTGGTGATGTTATCTAACCATCTCATTCTGTGCCCCCCCGGCCCCCTTCTCCTTTTGCCTCCAATCTTTCCCAGCATCAGGGTCTTTTCCAATGGGTTAACACTTCATGTCAGGTGGCCACAGTATTGGAGCTTCAGCCTGAGGCTTTCCAATGAATATTCAGGGTTGATTTCCTTTAGGATTGGTTGGTTTGATCTCCTGGCAGTCCAAGGGACTCTCAAGTGTCTTCTCCAGCACCACGATTTGAAAGCATCAGTTCTTCAGGGCTTAGCCTTCTTTAAGGTCCAACTCTCACATCCATACATGACCCCTGGAAAAACCATGGAGTTGGCTATACACAACTTGCTGACAAACTGCTTACCTGTATGTTTAGGCAAATCCTTGTGAGTATATGTTAAACTACAGTCAGTGTGTGGAAACTTAAACAAATATCAGACCTTTGTTTTGCAAAATCAAGATTATGATACTCTTTACGTTAGAGAAAAATATCATAAGTCAGTGTCTATATGTGGAATCTAGAAAAATGGTCCAGATGAGTCTATTTGCAGGGCAGGAATAGAAACACAGGCGTAGAGAACAGACGTATGGATGTGGTGGGGATAGGGGAAGAGTGGGATGAACTGGGAGATTAGGTTTGACATAGATACACCACCGTGCGTAACGCAGATAGCGAGTGTGAACCTGCTGAATAGCACCGGGAGAAATCAACTCTGCTCTGAGATGGGAAGGGGAGGGGAGCTCCAGGAGAGAGGGAATGTATGTATACATATAGCTGGCTCACCTCATTGTTCAGCAGAAACTAACGTGACACTGTAAAGCAATTATATTCCAATAAAAAAGGTTATGATACTCTTTTCTGTTAGGGCTGTCGGGTTAAGTTTGGTACAGCAAAATGATTGGAGAGGAAACTTGTGTGTAAATTAAAAATAACCCTAAAAGACAGGTCCAATGATCATTTCTCAATCTGGGCCGTCTTCCTTTAGATATTCTTGGTGGGTGCTGAGACATGCAGGTGAAATAACAAGGCTTTGATCTTAGATGGTATTTTTCCTTTGTCACTTACCGAGGCAAGGTAATTAACCTTTCTGATTCTCAGTTTCTTTATCTCTAAAATGAGGATAACAATGCCTGTGTGCCCAGTTTTTATAAGGATTTAAGAGAATGCTACAAACTGTGTAGCATGTAGTGGACGCCCAATGAAATGTGGGTGTTATTAAACTTTTGATTGGTTTTTGAAATGAGACAACCCTATTCTTATCTGTTTTTATTCTTTTCTGATTTCGTTTATCTAAAAATCAATAAATCAAGAAAGTGCAAAGTCATTCTGATGCATTTTTTTTGGCCTCTTTATTCATTGGATGTGGAGGTTCTGTCATTTCTCTTTTATCCCTCAGGCAACATACACCACAATGTATGTGCAAATGCAAATGTTGAAGTTCATACTTAGAGCCTTTTGTGGAAACCATTAGGGAATTCACAGTAGAGAGACAAGGGCAAGATGAATCTTTGATCTATAGAAGCTACTGAAAGAAGCACACGTGAATTCCAAGATGCAGATATGGAGGCTGTTTGCCCAGCATCATCTCTGCCATGTTCTTCTTTAACGTTATAGTTTTGAGTATATATTCTAGCTTTCAGCATTCTTTCAATCCTAAGTGATCTTCTTATTGAGGAGCTGTCTCCCATATCTCTTAGGCAGCCATGACAAATTGAGTGAGATGTACTAAGGAAATTCTAACCCAACAGTATCTTGGCACACTTTTTTCACTTAAAGAAAAATATAAACTCATGATGAAAGAGAACCTGCTATGCAGTATATATATGTGTGTGGCCCCAGTCACTACAGAGCTGTTTAATATTCTGTGAAAATATTTTTACAAGCTTAGTTCCAGTTACTACAATCATGATAATAAATTTTCACACCCTGGCACCTATTAAATTAGCAACCAAGTTCTTTTCTTGAGCCATTATTCAAATGGGTTCTGTCTGCATTCAAATTAATCTCAAGATCATAGAAATTAACAATGGGGAAAGTACATTAAATCACCTACTCTATTTCTTTGCTAGGGGAGAATTGATCTTTCCATCATAATCTCTAGTGCTTTGTCCAGTCTGTTTTAAACATCTTGAATAAGTGTTATTCTGATTCTGGGTGGTCATCTCATCAAATTCCAGGGGAAATTCTTTTTCACAGCCTACTATAATATATATGGATTTTCTGATGCTATGCAATTTACCAGTGTTAGAGCTGCCAGAAATGGGGCAATGAATTTTCCAGAGAAGTATGTATGTGCATGTATGAGTGTGCGTGAGTGTGCATTGAAGGGGATTGGACAGGCCTTGTTGGGGATGGGAGACAAAGACAAAAGAAGGCATCCTGAGAAGGATGGTACCCTTGATTATATTTGAGATTTGACTGTTGTTTGTTTTCATTTTGTAATATCCTGAGTGGCTTGGGGAATTCAAGGGAGAAGTAGATGTAATCACAAAGCCAAGAGAGGGAGTGAAAAATGTGCGGAGTCTGATGTCAGTTTGAATAGTAATTATGAAATTCTTATGAGGTCAATATCTAGAATCCAGAGAAAAAATTCTGTACCTTAAGGCTATATTTTATTAATCTTACATATGGAAACTTTAAGATATAGACTCTAAAGTAGAAAGTCAGAGTGTAGACGTTTTACTGTTATTTTTCTCTCTTTATAATTCAGTTGCAGCATTCTAATTAAACAGCTAGAAAGGTACATAGTTAGACAAACAGACAGATAGATAGGTAAAATAGGCTTCTATATTCAGCATCCAGCTCAAGAAATAGAATATTGATAGTACAACGAATCCTTCCTTGCTTGTTGTCTTATTGAACTCAAATGGCCTCTGTTTTCTTATTTTTTAAATGAGATAAACATAAAGGATGAATCAAACACTTTATAAATGTTGGGCACAGCAAAAATAAAGCAGATTTTGTGTTTTCTTATAACACATTCATTGTTCAAATTTAA
Organism: Oreotragus oreotragus; assembly: GCA_006410675.1. Lineage (NCBI taxonomy): Eukaryota > Metazoa > Chordata > Mammalia > Artiodactyla > Bovidae > Oreotragus > Oreotragus oreotragus. The sequence continues at coordinate 361,532 of SJYX01023871.1, read as the reverse complement.
CAAGTGTAACAGGGAAGGAGTTGGTGCCTCAGAACTGACATTAAAAGCATAAGGATCTTCTCTTTCAGAGTCTCATGGAATATGAGAATCAGAAACTCCCCCACCCCCCTTTTTTTCCTGCCATGGTGCAAGCCTGTGGGATCTTAGTTCTCTGACCAGGCATGAACCTCCGCAAACCCATACCCCCTGCATTGGAATCTCTGATTCTTAACCACTGGATAACCAGGCAAGTCCCCAGAAAGCACTTAGATCCATTTACCCTCTGTTATGCTGCTTGAATCCCCACTTCAGCATCCAAGACAAGAGTTATTCAACTCCTAGTTGGATACCTTCTGTGGCGAAAAAATCATTAGTACCTAAGACTTCAGTAGAAATGGTTTGAAGGTTCTTATTTCCAGTGAGACCCAAACTCTGCCTCCTTGACAGTTTTATCCACGGATCCAACACTTAAGGGCTGAACAGAACTAATCTAATTTCTTATAACAGCTCTTCACACGTTTGAACACAGTTGTCATTGCCCCTTCCTTAACCCACCCTGGTTCTTTAAACTAATTCACTGTTGCCCAGAAAAGGTCATTGCTTGGTTTGCACCAGTCTTAAGTGGTGGCTCCAGGCAAACTCATTCTTCACTGTCTTCCTGAAATACATTCCTTCAGAGACATAACAAGGGCTTAATGTATAATTGCTAAATGGATAAGCTTTGTCTAGCCAATCACAAAGCATATTTATCTATATTGTAAACCTTAGTTTTGAAAAAAACTTGTTATCTTTAATATCTCCCACATCATTCTCTTTCCAAGTCTCTGTCCCCAGAAAAGATGAAAATGCTACCAGAAAAGATGAAAATGGTGCCTTTGGTTCCAGTGGTTTCAGTCTTTCAGTAACTGATCCATCCTTTCTTATTTAAAATTTTTGTTTATTTACTTATATTTTTGGCTGCACTGGGTCTTCGTCGATGCTTGCAGGATTTCTCTAGTTGCTGTGCGAGGGGCTTCTCTTGCTGCGGAGCATGGGCTCTAGGCCACTCAGGCTTCAGTAATTATGGCCCATGAGCATACCTGCTCCGTGGTGTGTGGGATCCTCCCGGACCAGGAATCGAACCCATGTCTCCTACGTTGGCAGGCAGATTCCCAACCACTGGACCACCAGGGAAATCCCAATTCATCCTTTCAGATAAGCCCAGAACACAGTAAGCATTATTTCAAGACTTTCTGTTCTCCGCACCTACTCTTTAAAAAAGGAAGAGTCTGCACGGAACACAGAACGTTGAACAATGGCCAGCTGAACTGTACCAGGTCTGAGTTGTACACTCACTACAGAGCCCTTCTACAACCTCCAGAGCCAGATGTGGCCTAGATTTTACAGCAATGGCTGGTGTTACTCAGGCTACTGCTGATGTTGGGGAGGGAGGTCTTTGTGCAAAGCAGGAAAAGAGGCCCCTCTGGTGCCTCTGACAAAAGCCCCCTGCTCCTAGTCTTCTGGTGGTCCCACCCCCTTCTCCATCAGGCACCTCTGGCTCCACTCTCAGATAAGCCAGTAAATCAGATGACTGATAATAGAGAAAACTCTTGGAAACATTTGTTGGTTAAAGGGTGATGCTATGAAAAGAAACAGACCAAATGCCAGTAATCGCTTTAAGGAAAATGAACCGTATGAATATGCTTACATTTGGCCATGCCTGCAAACACAGTCTGCTTGGCTCAAGATGTTATGAACTTCTTCACAGAAAAGTACTAACAGAGCCCTGAAGGATGGAGAAGGTTTGTCATCTGAAAGGGGACTTGCTGTGCTTCTAGCTATGGAGCCCGCTGACAACAGGATCTCTAGCTTTGCCTGTTTAGTTAAGCGTTGCTGCACAGGCAGGGGGCTTCCCAGGTGGCGCTAGTGGTAAAGAACCTGCCTGCTAATGCAGGAGTTTGATCCCAGGGTCAGGAAGCTCCCCTGGAGGAGGGCCTGGCAACACACTCCACTTTTTCTTGCCTGGAGAATCCCATGGACAGAGGAGCCTGGTGGGCTGCAGTCCATGGGGTTGCACAGAGTCGGCCATCACTGAAGTGCCTTGCCACACACAGACAGGAGCTGGAGGAACCACCCCAGCAGGTCGCCTGCTGCTTGATGGTCCCAAGGCTCAAGCCCAGAAACCTACTCTATTTCTTTGCTAGGGGAGAATTGATCTTTCCATCATAATCTCTAGTGCTTTGTCCAGTCTGTTTTAAACATCTTGAATAAGTGTTATTCTGATTCTGGGTGGTCATCTCATCAAATTCCAGGGGAAATTCTTTTTCACAGCCTACTATAATATATATGGATTTTCTGATGCTATGCAATTTACCAGTGTTAGAGCTGCCAGAAATGGGGCAATGAATTTTCCAGAGAAGTATGTATGTGCATGTATGAGTGTGCGTGAGTGTGCATTGAAGGGGATTGGACAGGCCTTGTTGGGGATGGGAGACAAAGACAAAAGAAGGCATCCTGAGAAGGATGGTACCCTTGATTATATTTGAGATTTGACTGTTGTTTGTTTTCATTTTGTAATATCCTGAGTGGCTTGGGGAATTCAAGGGAGAAGTAGATGTAATCACAAAGCCAAGAGAGGGAGTGAAAAATGTGCGGAGTCTGATGTCAGTTTGAATAGTAATTATGAAATTCTTATGAGGTCAATATCTAGAATCCAGAGAAAAAATTCTGTACCTTAAGGCTATATTTTATTAATCTTACATATGGAAACTTTAAGATATAGACTCTAAAGTAGAAAGTCAGAGTGTAGACGTTTTACTGTTATTTTTCTCTCTTTATAATTCAGTTGCAGCATTCTAATTAAACAGCTAGAAAGGTACATAGTTAGACAAACAGACAGATAGATAGGTAAAATAGGCTTCTATATTCAGCATCCAGCTCAAGAAATAGAATATTGATAATACAACGAATCCTTCCTTGCTTGTTGTCTTATTGAACTCAAATGGCCTCTGTTTTCTTATTTTTTAAATGAGATAAACATAAAGGATGAATCAAACACTTTATAAATGTTGGGCACAGCAAAAATAAAGCAGATTTTGTGTTTTCTTATAACACATTCATTGTTCAAATTTAACAAGTGTAACAGGGAAGGAGTTGGTGCCTCAGAACTGACATTAAAAGCATAAGGATCTTCTCTTTCAGAGTCTCATGGAATATGAGAATCAGAAACTCCCCCACCCCCCTTTTTTTCCTGCCATGGTGCAAGCCTGTGGGATCTTAGTTCTCTGACCAGGCATGAACCTCCGCAAACCCATACCCCCTGCATTGGAATCTCTGATTCTTAACCACTGGATAACCAGGCAAGTCCCCAGAAAGCACTTAGATCCATTTACCCTCTGTTATGCTGCTTGAATCCCCACTTCAGCATCCAAGACAAGAGTTATTCAACTCCTAGTTGGATACCTTCTGTGGCGAAAAAATCATTAGTACCTAAGACTTCAGTAGAAATGGTTTGAAGGTTCTTATTTCCAGTGAGACCCAAACTCTGCCTCCTTGACAGTTTTATCCACGGATCCAACACTTAAGGGCTGAACAGAACTAATCTAATTTCTTATAACAGCTCTTCACACGTTTGAACACAGTTGTCATTGCCCCTTCCTTAACCCACCCTGGTTCTTTAAACTAATTCACTGTTGCCCAGAAAAGGTCATTGCTTGGTTTGCACCAGTCTTAAGTGGTGGCTCCAGGCAAACTCATTCTTCACTGTCTTCCTGAAATACATTCCTTCAGAGACATAACAAGGGCTTAATGTATAATTGCTAAATGGATAAGCTTTGTCTAGCCAATCACAAAGCATATTTATCTATATTGTAAACCTTAGTTTTGAAAAAAACTTGTTATCTTTAATATCTCCCACATCATTCTCTTTCCAAGTCTCTGTCCCCAGAAAAGATGAAAATGCTACCAGAAAAGATGAAAATGGTGCCTTTGGTTCCAGTGGTTTCAGTCTTTCAGTAACTGATCCATCCTTTCTTATTTAAAATTTTTGTTTATTTACTTATATTTTTGGCTGCACTGGGTCTTCGTCGATGCTTGCAGGATTTCTCTAGTTGCTGTGCGAGGGGCTTCTCTTGCTGCGGAGCATGGGCTCTAGGCCACTCAGGCTTCAGTAATTATGGCCCATGAGCATACCTGCTCCGTGGTGTGTGGGATCCTCCCGGACCAGGAATCGAACCCATGTCTCCTACGTTGGCAGGCAGATTCCCAACCACTGGACCACCAGGGAAATCCCAATTCATCCTTTCAGATAAGCCCAGAACACAGTAAGCATTATTTCAAGACTTTCTGTTCTCCGCACCTACTCTTTAAAAAAGGAAGAGTCTGCACGGAACACAGAACGTTGAACAATGGCCAGCTGAACTGTACCAGGTCTGAGTTGTACACTCACTACAGAGCCCTTCTACAACCTCCAGAGCCAGATGTGGCCTAGATTTTACAGCAATGGCTGGTGTTACTCAGGCTACTGCTGATGTTGGGGAGGGAGGTCTTTGTGCAAAGCAGGAAAAGAGGCCCCTCTGGTGCCTCTGACAAAAGCCCCCTGCCCCTAGTCTTCTGGTGGTCCCACCCCCTTCTCCATCAGGCACCTCTGGCTCCACTCTCAGATAAGCCAGTAAATCAGATGACTGATAATAGAGAAAACTCTTGGAAACATTTGTTGGTTAAAGGGTGATGCTATGAAAAGAAACAGACCAAATGCCAGTAATCGCTTTAAGGAAAATGAACCGTATGAATATGCTTACATTTGGCCATGCCTGCAAACACAGTCTGCTTGGCTCAAGATGTTATGAACTTCTTCACAGAAAAGTACTAACAGAGCCCTGAAGGATGGAGAAGGTTTGTCATCTGAAAGGGGACTTGCTGTGCTTCTAGCTATGGAGCCCGCTGACAACAGGATCTCTAGCTTTGCCTGTTTAGTTAAGCGTTGCTGCACAGGCAGGGGGCTTCCCAGGTGGCGCTAGTGGTAAAGAACCTGCCTGCTAATGCAGGAGTTTGATCCCAGGGTCAGGAAGCTCCCCTGGAGGAGGGCCTGGCAACACACTCCACTTTTTCTTGCCTGGAGAATCCCATGGACAGAGGAGCCTGGTGGGCTGCAGTCCATGGGGTTGCACAGAGTCGGCCATCACTGAAGTGCCTTGCCACACACAGACAGGAGCTGGAGGAACCACCCCAGCAGGTCGCCTGCTGCTTGATGGTCCCAAGGCTCAAGCCCAGATTTTGTCTGGTGATGAAAAGCTGAGCTCAGAAGGAAGTGGAGATGCTGGAAGAAAGCACGAGCACCTCTCTCGTAGGGAGGCCACATATTAGGTCAGTCCTGTCTTCCTGCCACTGAAGTGACTGCAGGGGAATGAGATGTTAATTTTTGCACATGACTGTCATGGCCTGGAGGTGAGTTCTGTCATCTGTCTGATTCTCAGGCCCAAGTAGCTGCTGCTCTGTAACCTTTGGGCTCCCGTCAGGGACACACCCCTCCACTGCCATTGTCACCACTGGGATGAGCAGACCAGGCTCTACTTCCTTACTTCCTCGTCCCTCTCCACACTCCGTGAGTTCTTCCTTCCTTTGTTGTTCAGTCGTTAAGATGTGTCTGACTCTTTGTGACCCCATGGCCTACAGCACGCCAGGCTTCCCTGTCCTTCACTGTCTCCTGGAGTTTGCTCGGATTCATGAACATTGAGTTGATGATGCCATCCAACCATCTCATCTTCTCCTGCCTCTTCTCCCTTTGCTTTCAGTCTTTCCCAGCATCAGGGTCTCTACCAGTGAATCGGCTCTTCATATCAGGTGGCCCAACTACTGCAGCTTCAGCTTCAGCATCAGTCTCTCCAGTGAATATTCAGGGTTGATTCCTTTAGGATTGACTGGTTTGATCTCTTTGCTGTCCCAGGGACTCTCAAGAGTCTTCCTTTCTTCCCCCTGTACAAATCTGAGATGCTCTGGTAGTAGGACCATAAAGAAAACTTTGCATCCGCATAGAACAATTGGTGACTGACTGAAAATGCTTTTCTACAACCCATGGGGAAACAATAATGTGTGTTAAAATGAAATAGGTTTATTGCATGTGGTTTTAAGAGACCATTTGGAACCACAGAAAATAGCACCCAGCTTTAAAGTACTGGAAGGTTGATCTTGCAGTTTGTTTATGATTTTTTTTTCTCCAAGAAAAGCCTGTAATTTGTCTTTTGGGGGGAGGGGAATGGAGAAGAGGTAATGGAATGATCAGCAAGAAAACCAGAATTCACCCCCTAGCAATATGAATAATTGCAAGTTCTTAAATGGAACTGGCAAGGTTACAGATGACATAACATTTGTTGGTATAAAATGGGGTGTCCCCAGAGGCATAGATAGCTTTAATTGTTCTTGAGAGCTTTTATGAACCCGGGAATAGCTGCAATTTTATAGTATCTTTGTGGCAGGTGCCCTGGATAGCAGCAAAGATATGTTTAATAAAGTTCTCTTTGTAGACAGAGCCTAAGACTCTCAGGCTCTGCACTGCCTTGGGAGTGTAAGATGCCAAAGCCGGTCTCCATTTGCTTTTTGTTTGTGTTCTGTCGCATATAGGGTGCCCTGTAGAGTTTAGCCATGTGCTTGACCTCAGTGAAATTCACTATTCAAGTCCTCATCTCTGCAAGTGTTTCTTCCTTGGAGGTGCTGGGAGGAAAGGTGACATGATTGGAGTTTTAGGAGGAGGATGGGAGGTGTTTCTTCTTAGCCAGGTGTGTGGGAAGGTCAGACTGAGCTGACTGAGTGAGGGCCTTCTTCTGGGAAGCCTCTTGTGCTGATAGCTCCTGTCCCCCTCTAAGGGCTTGAGAAAATGTTATGGCTGTAGGTCGTGGAGGACCGCTTTGTGCCATTATTTCCAAGGCTCGTTGGTTCTTGATGTCAGCTTGCCACTGTTCGTAGATTATTCACAGAATCACAAACGAAGAAGCACAAACCTCAGGCTGGGGAGGCGGGGGCGGAATCTCTGCCGTGTGTCCAAATTCATATTCACTGATTTCTTTTTAAAATTAATTATTTTGTTTTAATTGGAGAATGATCACTTTACAATGCTGTGATGGTTTTTGCCATACATCAACATGAGTCGGCCCCCAGTATACATGTGTCCCCCCCATCCTGAAACCCTCCCACCTCCCGCCCCACCCCATCCCTCTGGGTTGTCCCAGAGCACTGGCTTTGGGTGCCCTGCTTCATAAATCAAACTCGCGCTGGTCATCTATTTTCCGTATGGTAATGTACGTGTTTCAGTGCTGTTCACTAACGTCTATGCCTTTATAGACCACGTCTCGGTAGAAATCATCTTTGAGCGTACTGTATCCACTTAATGTGCAGTTGTCGTCTCTGTGTTCTGGAATAGCAGTGAAGAGACTCCTGGACTGTGAGAAGTCCACTTCTCCCCACCAGGGGAGGACAGGCTAGTCCGTGTCGGAGGCCTGGACGCCGTGCTTGCCACTTCTATACACTCCCTTTGTGTTGCTGTAAATCTGACATACTGGCTCTTTGATCTCTCTGAGATGGCTACACTCTAGACTTACCTCCTGAACTTGTCAGCAGTCTGATCTCTACCTCTTGCTCTATCCAGGCTACATTTCATGGCTGTCTCTTCATTCAACACTTCTAATAGCAAACGAATCTCTGTCCATATGGAGCTTATATTCTAACTGGGAGAGAGAAAAACAAGTAATATATGTATGAGTGCATATGGGTGGGAAGGTGGCAGGGTTAGATCCTGTGATCATGGGCTGCACTTTGTCCCACACTGAAGAACTCGAGCCTGAGTACCTACCACCTTGTTTCTGGATAGCCAGAGAACTAGCCTGCCTCATCCTTCTTGGAGTTCTAACTCCTGTAGAAACTGAGTCAATGGGGAAATTTTGCTGAAGATGGAGAGCTCCCCCAGTACTGGCACAGAGATAGACACAGTGTGGCCATCTGAAAATATGCAGCTTTGTCTTCATCCACATCCAAGTATTTGATGTGGATTGATTGACTTAATTAATTGTAGCACTGAAATATCATGCTCACTACTGCACACATCCAAATGAAATGGATGGACATATTAAAAATAATACAGATGGGGCTTTGTCATCTAAATAAAATGTTCTTATGAACACAGCCTCATTTTAGCCTTGCAGGAGTCCAAGAGGAAGACAGAGTAGATAGCATCTTCCACATGACAGTGTCATACCTGTAAATCTAGTCCTACTGTGTTTTCCTGGGCAAGTTCCTTAAATTCAAAGTCTTTCTTCATCTCCAAAATGGGGATAATAATAATAATGATACTTACTCTTCAGAATTCTGGAGAGGGTTTAATGAAAAAGCGTAGGTAAGTTTCCTAGATCTTGCCTGATGTGTTATTGGAATGCTGAATGCCAGCTATTGTTGTCATTATTACTGTTTACCGTGGAGAAAATCGAGGCTCACAGAGGAAAGCTGGGCTAAGGCTGTTAATGATGGGCTAGAACCCAGATTCAGAGGCTGTTGTTTTCCCCCTTAACACCAAATGTCTGTGAGTCTGTCATGCTGGTTACGAATCTCTGTGTACCATCCACATTCAGTTTCAGACACGTGGTCTTTTATGCTCCCCAAATAATTAGTGCTGTTGATCTTGAAATGATGCTTATTTCAGGGCACATGATGTCTGTAGTGAGAGATACTGAATTTTTAGGGCCTAGGTGCTCTGTTTAGGTCCTAAAGCATCCTCATGGACTCAGGTGAAGAAAGCACCAGGAAAGAGTAAGAGAGTGAGAAAGCGCCTGCTGCTCTGGGAGGTCAAGAAGGGGGCCCTTTTTCTTTCCAACTCATTGGGGAGCATCTCATAAGGAAGAGCATCTCCCATCTGAGGCAAGTAAATGAATTGATTCCCTAAGTGTGAATGATTGAGATACCTTACCCTGGGCTCCTGTCTAAAAAAGATGATCAGGATAGACATACTGCTTGACAGAAATTGGCATGAGGAAGCATTGAAAAACTGCTGCTCCTGCCAGATTTTATCTGTTTTCACTGTTTTCTGCAATAGACATTGTATGTGTGTGTGGTCAGTTGCTCAGTTGTATCTGACTCTTTGCAACCCCATGGACTGGAACCTGCCAGGCTCCGTTGTCCATTGGAGTTTTCAAGGCAAAAATAACGAGTGGGTTGCCATTTCCTACTCTAGGAGATCTTTCTAACCCAGGGATCAAACCTGTGTCTCTTGCATCTCCTGCACTGGCAGGCAGATTCTTTACCACTAGCACTACCTGGGAAGCCCAGGCACAGTATAAATGAGTACTTTATTTTAAAAGGCCTAAAATTCTGAGTTTCAAATAATCAGGCCCATTTTATAGCTTTTTGATGTATGAAGTACCGTTAGCAAACTTAATCTCATTTGAGCAACAGTTTTCCCACATGAAGGGCAGATGGTATTCTGCCCACTTTAGTGATGGGGGGGTGTGACCCCTGGAGGGTGACCGTGGTTGCAAACTCAAACCCCATCAGTTGTGAAAACAATAGGGCGTGGGTGGCAGTTGAAGACTGCCTGGTCCAAAAGTGTTTACATCTAAAAATTAAAACAGGGACTGCCCTGGCGGTCCAGTGGTTAAGAATCCACCTTCTAACACAGGAGACTTGGGTTTGATCCCTGGTCGGGGAACTAAGATCCCACATGCCGTGAGGCAGCTAAGCCAGGGTGCCACAGCTAGAGAGCCTGCGTGCCACAGCAAAAGATCTCGCATGCTGCAACTAGCATCTGGTGCAGCCAATAAATAAATATTTTAAAAAATAAAAATTGAAACAAATGAGCCCTGTGTTGGCCTATTAAAACATATCTGTGGCTCATCTCATTAAAACAATGTGGCTCGTCTTTTTATATTGTTATTGATAAAGTCATAAAACTTGTAAGTGGTAGAGGTAGGTCTACATCCTAGATCTCTGTCTCTGCATTCAGTGCTCTTTCTATAGAACCTCATCCCCTTACATGATTGATCCCTTGGGTTTCTGTGAATAAGAGCAATAGTAAAATTTATTGAGCATTTTATAGTTGCTGGGTCTTTTTCTCCTTCCTCCGGTGCATCATTCATGTAAATCTCACAACAGCCCTATGGGGTTGGTACCTTATTGCACCCATATTGCAGATGAGGACAGTGAATCCCTGCAAGGAGGAACAAGCTGCCTACCAGCCTCATGTGGTTCAGAAGCAGAGGAGCCAGCACTGGGAGGCAGGCAGTCCTGGTTCCAGATCATATGTGTGCATGCATGTGCTCAGGCGTGTTTGACTCTTTGCAACCCCACAGACTGTAGCTCACCAGGCTCCTCTGTCCATGGGATTCTCTAGGCGAGAATAGTGGAGTGGGTTGTCATTCCTTTCTCCAGGGGATCTTCTCGACCCAGCGATCCAACCCACATCTCCTGTGTCTCCTGCACCACAGGCAGATTCTTTACTGCTTGAGCCATTTGGGAAGCCCTTCAGATCATATGTTGCATGCTTTTAATCGTTGAGTAGTATTAGAGCACTAACTCTTCCTCTGAAAATTGAAAGACAAAAACAACCAAAATATTTGTTAACCTGAGTCACAGGCACAATGTCTTCTTCGTAAAAGTGTACTGTTTTTGAGAAGCCTCTTTGTGATCTAAAACGCAAAGTAATGATTGAGCATCTTTGTCAGGGCTCTGGCTGGCCCACCCAGTGTAGGCAAGGCTGGCATTTGTAAGTCAGGACCCTCTGGCCTTCAGGTAGCAGGAATGGAAAGGGGCGTGAGAGCCCTGAGAGTACATGCTTTGGTTTGGTAGGAAATATGATCACAAGTAAAATGGATATATGTCCTCAAATTGACTTACATATTTTCCATATCTTTCCCCTCTTAATCAAATGCTCCACTTTACATTAAAAAAAAATGTGTGGCTGCTTTGGGTCTTAGTTGTGGCACACGAGATCTTTTGTTGTGCACATGGGCTCTCTAGTTGTGACTCTAGGGCTTCAGTAGTTGCAGCAGGCAGACTCTCTAGTTGCAGTGCGAAGCCTTAGTTGCTCTGCCATATGTGGGATCTTAGTTCCCCAGCAAGGGATTGAACCTGCATCCCCTGCATTGCAAGGCAGATTCTTAACCCCTGGACTGCTGGGGGAAGCCCCTCCATTTTGCTTTTTAAATAAAATTTAAAAAATGGTTCCATCACTTATTTGCTATAATTGGAGATATGGCCTAATCTCCATGTGGGAGATTGTGCCCATTTCCCTCTCTGTAATGATATACTTATATCAGGAATAATGAGAGGAATAAATGAGTGTATACAAAGCTCTTTGTGTAGTTCCTGGCATATCCATTATAAATGCTCAATAAGTGTTAATTGTCATCTTCATTGCTGAAGCTGAAGCACCAATACTTTGGCCACCTGGTGCGAAGAGCCAGCCCATTGGAAAAGATCCTGATGCTGGGAAAGATTGAAGGCAAGAGGAGAAAGGGATGACAGAAGATTGGATGGCATCACCGACTCAATGGGCATTAGTTTTAGCAAGCTCCAGGAGATGGTAAAGGACAGGGGCGCCTGGCGTGCTGCAGTCCATGGGGTTGCAAAGAGTCAGGCATGACTGAGCGACTAAACTACAACAGCATCACCATTATTATTCTTTTAAAAAGTGCTGGTAAACTCTTATGACTGATATATTTCAACTCGAGCCAAGTTAGAAACATATAAGCTGATCACTTGGGTTGGAGATTTATTTCCTTCTAATTAAAAATAGTAAACAAAACATTTATTGAGCCTCACTGTACCTCAGGCCCTCTGCTGGGAGTTGACATCTTGTTTAGTGACTTGTGTTTCTTACAGTCCATCATTTCTCATGATGTACTCTGCATATAAGTTAAATAAATAGGGTGACAATATACAGCCTTGGCGCACTCCTTTTCCTATTTGGAACCAGTCTGTTGTTCCATGTCCAGTTCTAACTGTTGCTTCCTGCCTTGCATATAGATTTCTCAAGAGGCAGGTCATGTGGTCTAGTATTCCCATCTCTCTCAGAATTTTCCACAGTTTATTGTGATCCACACAGTCAAAGGCTTTGGCATAGTCAATAAAGCAGAAGTAGATGTTTTTCTGGAACTCTCTTGCTTTTTCAATGATCCAGCGGATGTTGGCAATCTGATCTCTGGTTCCTCTGCCTTTTCTAAAACCAGCTAGAACATCAGGAAGTTCACGGTTCACGTATGCAGATGATACCACCCTTATGGCAGAAAGTGAAGAGGAACTAAAAAGCCTCTTGATGAAAGTGNTGTGGTGTTGGAGAAGACTCTTGAGAGTCCCTTGGACTGCAAGGAGATCCAACCAGTCCATTCTGAAGGAGATCGGCCCTGGGATTTCTTTGGAAGGAATGATGCTAAAACTGAAGCTCCAGTACTTTGGCTACCTCATGCGAAGAATTGACTCATTGGAAAAGACTGACGCTGGGAAGGATTGGGGGCAGGCGGAGAAGGGGACGACAGAGGATGAGATGGCTGTATGGCATCACTGACTTGATGGACATGAGTCTTAGTGAACTCCGGGAGTTGGTGATGGACAGGGAGGCCTGGAGTGCTGAGATTCATGGGGTCACAAAGAGTCGGACATGACTGAGCGACTGAACTGAACTGAACTTAGTGACTTGATCCTAGTCCATGAGCTAGCTAAGCAGAGACAGATGTTATTCCCATTTGACATATGTGAAAACTGAAAGTCAGAAAAATAAGTGATTCTCAAAGTTATTCAGCTAATAAAAGGCAAGTCAAGACTAAAATTCATGTTTTCTGACTTAAAACCTGATGCTTTCTCCATAGTACCGCCCTGTCACTTTCCCCTGACCTGCATCCACCCATCTCTACTGATTGATTACCATGCTTTCCCCAAGTCTGGCTTGGTGTAATGACAAGCTCAGTTCTTTCGCCTGTGGTCTTCAGGATCTTCAGGCATGAAATGAAATGCTTTCCTTTCAAAAATTTTTGAAATCCTTACTTTACAAAGATTTTTAGTGCTTAAAAAAGTTTTTTTTCTTTGGCATGTGAAATTTCTTGCTTTCATTTCAGTTCAGTTCAGTCGCTCCGTCATGTCCAACTCTTTGTGATCTCATGGACTGTAGCACTCCAGGCTTCCCTGTCCATCACCAGCTCCCTGCCAGAGCTTGCTCAACTCGTGTCCATATAGTCAGTGATGCCATCCAACCATCTCATCCTCTGTCATCCCCCTCTCCTCCTGCCTTCAATCTTTCCCAGCATCAGAGTCTTTTCCAATGACTCAGTTCTTTGCATCAGGTGCATTTCTTGCTTTGCAGTTGCCCAAATCTATAAGTTCAATGTCTTATATTTTATATGTCGTTAAAGAATTGGGTGATAGCTATATTGAGTAATCTGAAGGGCTTATGCTGAGTAACTTGAAAACAGTCATACTAAGATGAAGGTAAATTCAGAGCTGGTGACTATGCCATCTATGAGAAAGAATCAGAATACAGTTGGGTGTTTTAGGTAATGAAGGAAAATTTGCCCAATTGTTCAGTTGATTGTAGCAAAAGAGTAAATGGGAGAATGTTTCTTTACAAAGTGAAAATTTCACTTTGCAAAACTCAGTTTTGTTTGGTTTTTGGCCTGGTTTTCATTCTTGCCTTTCTTTTTCTCTGGGCATGGCTCCATCCATTGTAATTCTCAGTGCCTCAGTTGCCTGACATTCCACCTGGATTAATCGTGCAGAGCTCTGAATGGGTTAAGCACAGTCAGGTTGCTGCTGCGTGCTCCATGGTTACACTGGCTGCAGAAATGCAGCAGCTTGACGGGGATACCCATGAATC
>SJYX01023871.1:328816-347106 GCA_006410675.1 Oreotragus oreotragus | reverse complement strand
TCCCATCTCCCTCCCCACCCCATCCCTCTGGGTTGTCCCAGAGCACCGGTTTTTGAGTTGCCCTGCTTCATGCATTGAACTTGCATTGGTCATCTGTTATACCTATGGTAATACACGTTTCAGTGCTGTTCTCTCATCATCCCACCCTCGCCTACTCCCACACAGTTCAGTAGTCTGTTTTTCACATCTGTGTCTCTTTTGCTGCCTTGAATATAGGGTTGTCATTACCATCTTTCTAAGCTCCATATATATGCGTTAATATACTGTTTTGGCTTTTCTCTTTCTGACTTACTTCACTCTGAATAATGGGCTCCAGTTTCATCAACCTCATTAGAACTGACTCAAATGCACTTTTTTTTATAGTTAAGTAATATTCTATTGTTTATATGTACTACAACTTCCTTATCCATTTGTCTGCTGATGGGCATCTAGGTTGCATCAAAACATTTTCAAGGGGCTTTCTAGTTGTTTCCATTTAGGCTTCCACTACTCAGCACAGACGACTCATTGGAAAAGGCCCTGATGCTGGGAAAGATCAAGTGCAGGAGGAGAAGAGGGCGTCGGAGAATGAGATGGCTGGATGGCATCACCGATGCGATGAACATGAACTTGGGCACACTCCGGGAGACAGTGAGGGACAGGGAGGCCTGGTGTGCTTCAGTCCACGGCACTGACACGGACACGACTGGGCGAATGAACAATGGCAACTCAGCACGGTGCCTTACAGGATTGTTTCTCGTGACTCAATGGATGAATGAATGAATGAGTGGGGAAAAAACACAGTGCTGTGGCAGCATGCAAAAAGGAGGCTTCATTCCTCAGAGATGACTCCAGGAGGGAGAGAGACGTAAGAGGAGCCTTGAAGGACGAGTAGGTGTTAGTCATGAAATAAAGAAATCTTTGTTTGCAAATCTGTATCTGCTGGAATCCTCATCATAAGAAGGGACAGAAAGTGGCAAGGAGGGGCACAGCCAACCACAGACACAGTCCAGAGTGAGAGCAGCTGGTCACGTAGGAAAAGCACTGGGCACGGGGCAGGAGGTAGTTAGATATATTTTTCTTTGTGTAATGAATACTTATTAAGATAAGTAATAAGTAAGCCCAACATAACAATATGAGTTGGGCACTCTTGGGCTCCAAAATCACTGTGATTTATTTGACTGTGTTGGGTCTTACTGCAGCGTGCAGGTTCTTCAGTTTTGGCTCACAGGCTCTTTGTTCCCCAATGAGGGATCAAACCTGGGCCCCCTGCCTTGGGAGAGCAGAGTCTCAGCCACTGGAGCACCAGGGAAGTCCTGGCCAGACTCCATTCATTCCCAGAAAGTGATTCCTACCAAGATGCTCCGGTGTGCCCACATCTGCTTGTTACTAAGTCTGGGCTGTCCCTTCTGCTCTAGGTTGCTTTAGGCACAATCAGAATCTCCAGATGATGATTTTTTAAAAATTGTATTGTGGTAGGAATATTGTGCTTAACATGAGATTCACCCCTCTTAACGAATTTTCAGTTGGATAGTACAGGATGGTTAGGGCTTCCCTCGTAGTTTAGCATTAAAGAATCTGCCGCAATGGGTTTCATCCCTGGGTTGGGAAGTACCCCTGGAGAAGGAAATGGCAGCTCACTCTAGTATACAGGCCTGGGAAGCCCATGCACAGAGGAGCCTGGCAGGCTACAGTCTATAGGGTTGCAAAGCATTGGCAACTGAAGTGACTGAGCATGCATGCACCTTGGTGCCTATGATGACAAGAGGCATGGCTGAAAGGCCGGTGTGGATAAAAGTCATGATATGAGCCCACTGAAGGAGGCTTGGTGATTCAGATTTACTAGGCTGCATTGACAGATATGACTTTGGATGGAAACAGCACGTGGCTATTGTTTCTGACAGATTCTGTTTCTAACCTGTTTTTAGTGAGTAGTCCCTGCAGCCAAAGGGCTGTTGGCTTCTGGACCCAGGAGCTCAAGCTCATTTTTCTCTCCCTAAAAGCACGATCATTTCCAGAGGGCAGCACATGCTAGAAACCTGTTCCTGGGGGCTGCTCTGTCAGGAGAGGGAGATACAGTAAGAGTCTGTCGGGAACAAACAAAGACATCCTTGACAATGGTGATTTATCTTGCTACCTGCAACATGCCCTTTGGTGTGATAGCTGCCTGGGCTGGCTGGGATTATTTATCTTGAGCGCACACTGATATATGGAAGTGAGCTCCTGGCAGCCTTCCTTCCTCTCTTCTCTCTCTGCCTGGCCAGTCTTCTCTGTTCACTCTTTCATATCAGAGGGCTGTCAGCCAGCATGTTCCTGGGGAATAAGAGGGGAGGGCAAGTACCTTGAAATATCTTAGGAGAAATTATCTTCTTTGTAAGCAGGACTTGATCTGGTTTCTTCTTTCCTTTTGGTTCAGCCCTGGGAAATCAGAGACGCTGAGGAGAGGGTCTGGCAGGTGTAAGGAATGCAGAAGTGGGCTCCTCCCCAGCAGTGATCTCCTTTCAGCAGACCCTCCCCCCTCTTCTGGTTTTTCAAAGAACCTCTTCCTTCTGCCGCTTGGGCTCATTGTAGGTGATACTAACATCACAGTGACAATTGCAGGAGAACCCCTGGCAGCAGCTCTCCCCCATTTTGTGCCTTGGAAAATACTACTCCCTCTGTTAAGAGTCTTGCTTTCTCCCTAACTTCCCCTGGCTGACTCCTGCTGGATATTATACATTCAGCTTAGGCGTGACCTTTTTTCTTAGCATCACTTGTCCGGTTTCCCATCTCAAACTGTGCTGAAGATTTTTCAGGACCATCTAGAGAAAGAGTTACTATTCAGGGGCCCTGGTATTTTTTTCCGCACCCCCAACACAGGTGTGCAATGGAGGCAGGTGCACGCATGTGTGCGTGCACATACACATGCACGTCTGCACTCTGCCACCCAGTAGAATGAGGTCATAGCCTTACTGGCTTAGTCTACAAATCGTGAACTCAGTGTCTAAATGTTATCAGGATGGCAAGAAATGGAAATTGTTCTCTAAAGACTTAAGTTGAGCAAAGTTTAATGAAGGGACTTTTTAACAGCATGGGTGAGCCAAGAAGGGGTAAAATACTCAGGAACTGGTGATAGGAGGAATGGGCAAGGCGTAGGAGTCTAAGGTGCTTCCATGTCCTGGCTATTGTAAATAGAGCTGCAATGAACACTGGGGTGCATATATCTTTTTGAATTATGATTTTCTCCAGGTATATGCCCAGGAGTGGGATTGCTGGGTCATATGGGTTCCTAGGTTTTTAGGGAACCTCCTTGCTGTTCTCCACAGTGGCTGTGCCAGTTTACATTCCCACCAACAGTGTAGGAGGGTTCCCTTTTCTCCACATCCTCTTCCACATTTACTGTTTGTAGATTTTTTGATGATGGCCATTCTGATCCGTGTGAGGTGATATACCTCACTGTAGTTTTAATTTGCATTTCTCTAATAGTGATGTTGAGCCTCTTTTCATGGGTCTGTTCTGTATGCCTTCTTTGAAGAAAGGTCTATTTAGATCTTCTGCCCATTGATTGGGTTGTTTGATTTTTTGATATTGAGCTGCATGAGCTATCTGTATATTATGGAGATTAATCCCTTGTCAATTGCTTCATTTGCAAATATGTTCTTCCATTCACTTTATCTTGTTTATGGTTTCCCTTGCCATGCAAAAGCTTTTAAGTCTGACTGGGTTCCACTTGGTTTTGTTTGTTTTTGGCTCTGGCATGTGGGGTCTTAGTGAGGCGTGTGGGGTCTTAGTGAGGTGTGTGGGGTCTTAGTGAGGCATGTGGGGGTCTTAGTGAGGCACGTGGGTCTTAGTGAGGAATGTGGGGTCTTAGTGAGGCAAGTGGGGTCTTAGGCATGTGGGGTCTTAGTGAGACACGTGGGTCTTAGTGAGGAATGTGGGATTTCAGTTCCCCAACCAGAGATGGAACCGGTGCCCCCTGCAGTGGAAGCACTGGACCACCAGGGAAGTCCCTACTTTCTCTTTTCTGAACCACTTTGGCAATCTGGAAAGCTAATAGACCCTTTTTCAAAATAACATTTCTAAATGCAAAAGTAGAATACATAGGATTACAAAAAAAAAAAAGCCAGTTATTTTAAAATACAGTTACCAAAATGCTAAAAATACAAAATTGTGGTATAGTCATATATTCACTTATTAACACGTGTACTACAAAATCTAGTGGCAGAAAGAACAATTACCAAACCTTCTGCATGATGATGAGTATAAATGATATTTCAAGACACCTGTGATGGCTGAAATGAATATGAAAGTATCTGATGTTTTTTGTTGGTGATAAAGTCTTAGGCACTTTTAATACAGGTGTTTTCCCGGTGGCTCAGTGGTTAAGTTATCTGCCTGCTAGTGCAGGAGACACAGGTTCAATCCTTGGGTCAGGAAGATCCCCTGGAGGAGGAAATGGCTCCCCACTGTAGTATTCTTGCCTGGGAAATCCCATGGACAGAGGAGCCTGGCGGGCTACAGTCCCTGAGGTTTCCAAGAGTTGGACTCGACTTAGTGACTAAACAATGATGATACTACCACTGCTGTGCTTTGCTGCCTACCTTCATAGCTGAGGAAAATGCGAAATTTCACACGAGTAGAGTTTAGTGATGGAGATCAATATATTAACTTTTTTCCATCTAGGTTCACTGACCCCTGAGTTCTGTCCAAGTGCTCCTTAGGGTTCTGAATGTCCCAGGTTGTAACAATTTGCCTTAACTGTAAATGTAGGCATGTTAAGTTCTGGTGCCTGGTGATGTAAGCTAGAGCACAAGAGGGCAGCAGTGTAGACAGAATCCAGCTTCTTAACAGGACCAGAATCCTCCTTGTGCAGTGTCCCAGGGCCCTCAAAAATCCATGCTAAGAAATGGTGCATCTGCTCAACTCCTTGGTTGTCATCTACATCTGTTAAATACTATTAATACATCACTGGCTCTGCTAGAATGTAAAACTTCATGAGGACAGAAAATGCTAAAAACTTGTTATTGAAATATTATATAAATATAAGTGTTTATTTCATCCACTGCACGGCTGGGTGAATTTTCATGAACTGAACACACTGGTCTAAGTGGAAGCTGGATCATTATCTGCATCCCAGAAGCCTCCCTGAGGTTGCCTTCCTGACACGCCATCTCCCCTAAGGATAACTGCTCTTCTGATTTCCAACAACCTAGAGTAGTTTTGCCTGCTTTTGTTATTTCTGTAAGTAGAGTAATACACAGTCTACTTTTTTGGTGTCTGGCTTCTTTCTCTCAATGTCATACTTGCGAGATTCACACATATCCTTCCATGTTCAGTTCAGTTCAGTTCAGTCTCTCAGTCGTGTCTGACTCTTTGCGACCCCATGAATCGCAGCACGCCAGGCCTCCATGTCCATCACCAACTCCCAGAGGTCACTCAGACTCACGTCCATCGAGTCAGTGATGCCATCCAGCCATCTCATCCTCTGTCGGCCCCTTCTTCTCCTGCCCCCAATCCCTCCCAGCATCAGAGTCTTTTCCAGTGAGTCAACTCTTCGCATGAGGTGGCCAAAGTACTGGAGTTTCAGTTTTAGCATCAGTCCTTCCAAAAAAGTCTCAGGGTTGATCTCCTTCAAAATGGACTGGTTGGATCTTCTTGTAATCCAAGGGACTCTCAAGAGTCTTCTCAAACACCACAGTTCAAAAGCATCAATTCTTTGGCGCTCAGCCTTCTTCACAATCCAACTCTCACATCCATACATGACTACTGGAAAAACCATAGCCTTGACGAGACAGAGCTTAGTCGGCAAAGTAATGTCTCTGCTTTTGAATATGCTATCTAGGTTGGTCATAACTTTTCTTCCAAGGAGTAAGTGTCTTTTAATTTCATGGCTGCAGTCACCATCTGCAGTGATTTTGGAGCCCCCCAAAATAAAGTCTGACACTGCTTCCACTGTTTCCCGATCTATTTCCCATGAAGTGATCGGACCGGATGCCATGATCTTCGTTTTCTGAATGTTGAGCTTTAGGCCAACTTTTTCGCTCTCCACTTTCACTTTCATCAAGAGGCTTTTTAGTTCCTCTTCACTTTCTGCCATAAGGGTGGTGTCATCTGCATCTCTGAGGTTATTGATATTTCTCCCAGCAATCTAGATTCCAGCTTGTGCTTCCTCGAGTCCAGCGTTTCTCATGATGTACTCTGCATAGAAGTTAAATAAGCAGGGTGACAATATACAGCCTTGACGTACTCCTTTTCCTACTTGGAACCAGTCTGTTGTTCCATGTGCAGTTCTAACTACTGCTTCCTGTTCTCATCTCTCTGTAGCATCCCGTTGTGTGAATATGCCATAATTTATCCATTCTGCTGTGAATGAAAATATGGATAGTTTTGAGGTTTTGGCTATTATGGATAATGTGTGTGTGCTCAATCGTGTCCAACTCTTTGTGACCCCATGAACTGTAGCCCACCAGGCTCCTCTGCCCATGGAATTTTCCAGGCAAGAATACTGGAGTGGGTAGCCATTTCCTTCTCCAATTATGGATAATACTGTTATAAATATTCTAGCATGTGCCTTTTGGTGAGAATTTTGAAGTACTTCTCTTAAGTATATACTTAGGAGTGAAACTGCAAGGTCTTGAGTCTGAGTTTAACTTCAGTAGGTATTGTCAGTTTTCCAAAGCAGTTGTGTTGATTTATATACTTCAGGTATGACCTAAATCAAATCCCTTATGATTATACAGTGGAAGTGAGAAATAGATTTAAGGGCCTAGATCTGATAGACAGAGTTCCTGATGAACTATGGAATGAGGTTCGTGACATAGTACAGGAGACAGGGATCAAGACCATCCCCATGGAAAAGAAATGCAAAAAAGCAAAATGGCTGTCTGGAGAAGCCTTACAAATAGCACTGAAAAGAAGAGAGGCGAAAAGCAAAGGAGAAAAGAAAAGATATAAGCATCTGAATGCAGAGTTCCAAAGAATAGCAAGAAGAGATAAGAAAGCTTTCTTCAGCAATCAATGCAAAGAGATAGAG
Source organism: Oreotragus oreotragus (assembly GCA_006410675.1). Lineage (NCBI taxonomy): Eukaryota > Metazoa > Chordata > Mammalia > Artiodactyla > Bovidae > Oreotragus > Oreotragus oreotragus. Next base: position 340,115 of record SJYX01023871.1, on the reverse strand, counting down.
GAAAACAATAGAATGGGAAAGACTAGAGATCTCTTCAAGAAAATTGGAGATACCAAGGGAACATTTCATGCAAAGATGGGCTCGATAAAGGATAGAAATGGTATGGACCTAACAGAAGCAGAAGATATTAAGAAGAGGTGGCAAGAATACACAGAAGAACTGTACAGAAAAGATCTTCACGACCCAGATAATCATGAGGATGTGATCACTAATCTAGAGCCAGACATCTTGGAATGTGAAGTCAAGTGGGCCTTAGAAAGCATCACTAAGAACAAAGCTAGTGGAGGTGATGGAATTCCAGTTGAGCTGTTTCAAATCCTGGAAGATGATGCTGTGAAAGTGCTGCACTCAATATGCCAGCAAATTTGGAAAACTCAGCAGTGGCCACAGGACTGGAAAAGGTCAGTTTTCATTCCAATTCCAAAGAAAGGCAATGCCAAAGAATGCTCAAACTACCGCACAATTGCACTCATCTCACACGCTAGTAAAGTAATGCTCAAAATTCTCCAAGCCAGGCTTCAGCAATATGTGAACCGTGAACTCCCTGATGTTCAAGCTGGTTTTAGAACAGGCAGAGGAACCAGAGATCAAATTGCCAACATCCGCTGGATCATGGAAAAAGCAAGAGAGTTCCAGAAAAACATCTATTTCTGCTTTATTGACTATGCCAAAGCCTTTGACTGTGTGGATCACAATAAACTGTGGAAAATTCTGAAAGAGATGGGAATACCAGACCACCTAACCTGCCTCTTGAGAAATCTGTATGCAGGTCAGGAAGCAACAGTTAGAACTGGACATGGAACAACAGACTGGTTCCAAATAGGAAAAGGAGTACGTCAAGGCTGTATATTGTCTCCCTGCTTATTTAACTTATATGCAGAGTACATCATGAGAAACGCTGGACTGGAAGAAACACAAGCTGGAATCAAGATTGCCGGGAGAAATATCAATAACCTCAGATATGCTGATGACACCACCCTTATGGCAGAAAGTGAGGAGGAGCTAAAAAGCCTCTTGATGAAAGTGAAGGAGGAGAGCGAAAAAGTTGGCTTAAAGCTCAACATTCAGAAAACGAAGATCATGGCATCCGGTCCCATCACTTCATGGGAAATAGATGGGGAAACAGTGGAAACAGTGTCAGACTTTATTTTTTTGGGCTCCAAAATCACTGCAGATGGTGACTGCAGCCATGAAATTAAAAGACGCTTACTCCTTGGAAGAAAAGTTATGACCAACCTGGATAGTATATTCAAAAGCAGAGACATTACTTTGCCGACTAAGGTCCGCCTAGTCAAGGCTATGGTTTTTCCTGTGGTCATGTATGGATGTGAAAGTTGGACTGTGAAGAAAGCTGAGCGCCGAAGAATCGATGCTTTTGAACTGTGGTGTTGGAGAAGACTCTTGAGAGTCCCTTGGACTGCAAGGAGATCCAACCAGTCCATTCTGAAGGAGATCAACCCTGGGATTTCTTTGGAAGGAATGATGCTAAAGCTGAAACTCCAGTACTTTGGCCACCTCATGCGAAGAGTTGACTCATTGGAAAAGACTCTGATGCTGGGAGGGATGGGGGGCAGGAGGAGAAGGGGACGCCCGAGGATGAGATGGCTGGATGGCATCACGGACTCAATGGACATGAGTCTAATTGAACTCCGGGAGATGGTGATGGACATGGAGGCCTGGTGTGCTGCGATTCATGGGGTCACAAAGAGTCGGACACGACTGAGCGACTGAACTGAACTGAACTGAACTGGTTCCAGTTGCTCCAGATCCTCACCATCACCTCCCATTCCCTGTCTTTTTCATTGTGGCCATGCTGGTTTTTTTTTTTTTTTTGGTAACTCTTTGTGATTTTAGTTAGCTTTTTCCCTGGTGGTGAAAAACCTTTTTTAATGCATGGTATCCTCATTTATGAAGTGTCTGAGTTTTTTGTCTATCTTCCTACAGCCTGTACTTAGATATCTTGAGCAAGTTATTTATTCTCAGTCTCCTCAATTTTTAATGTAAAGACAACTTTATTTATTTATTCTTCAAATATTTATTTGTTTAGTTGGCCACACCGAGTCTTAGAGGCAGCTTGTGGGGTCTTTAGTTGCTGCATACAAGCACATGGGATCCAGTTCCCTGACCAGGGATAGGGTCTGGGCCCCCTGCATTGGGACTGCAGAGTCTTCGCCACTGGACCACCAGGGAAGTCCCAGTTTCCTCACTGTTAAATTAGGACATTAATAGAATCAATGAAAAAGGTTATTGTGAGGATTAAGAGAGATAGCCTATAAAATGTTTAGCCTGCTGCCTGGCTCCTGGCCTGTGGTAAGTGCTCAATAATTTCTAACAGTTATGATTAATCACTGAAGCAGTGCATATCATGGATGCTCCATCTATGCTTGCTGTATAACTGAATTTAAAAATACTACTGTAACAGCATTATAAATAGAACCTGCTAATCTTGCCTATAGCTGGGTGGGGAGCTCAGTGGCTTTGGGATGGGATGAAGGAGAATTTCTTATTTTTTATTCTCTTTAGTACTTTTTGAATTTTGTACGATGGTATGAATTTCCTATTAAAACACGTGAAACTAAAATCCTAAAAGAATAGCTGAAATAGGAATGGAAATAATCTAGAGTTCCTCTGTACCATGAGCTGTAATCCCTCTGTTGCTGCTGCTGCTGCTGCTAAGTCGCTTCAGTCGTGTACAACTCTGTGCAACCCCATAGACGGCAGCCCACCAGGCTCCCCTGTCCCTGGGATTCTCCAGGCAAGAACATTGGAGTGGGTTGCCATTTCCTTCTCCAATGCATGAAATTGAAAAGTGAAAGTGAAAGTGAAACCACTCAGTCATGTCCGACTCTTAGTGACCCCATGGACTGCAGCCCACCAGGCTCCTCCATCTGTGGGATTTTCCAGGCAAGAGTACTGGAGTAGGGTGCCATTGCCTTCTTTGGTAATCCCTCTTCTGCCATGTATATCCAGGGTGTACATGGAGAAGGGGCATGTTTAACTGTGGTAAAGAGGAAACTCTTTGAAGAAATAGATTTAATCAGGAAGGTATGATGTCCGTGTATTATGTAAAAGTTATGATAATGGAAGGAGAAATAAATTATGACATATGATTAATGTTTGAATGTTCTCACACCTCCTGGAGATGGGATGTGAAGTTAACGTTGGGAGACAAAAAAATATCAGGGGACCGAAGTGAACTGAATGCTTTAGTCATGTTCAGTCCAGCCTCTAAGGGTTCTAAGCAGTTTGAAAAGACATATTTTGGTCTAGAGTTCTTGAGGATGAAGGCACACATTTCCGTGTCTCTTGGAACTTTGTTATGCATAATAAGGCATTAGCCTTTCTTAGTGAATTTTATGTTGCACTTATCCAAGATAAGTCACTTTTGAGTGACCCAGGAGACAGAACTCTCTCAAGGTGTGTTTCTAAATTATTATTACTGATGACAGTACTGATATTACTGTCAGAGTGGACTAGAAAGAAAGCTGAGCACTGAAGAACTGATGCTTTTGAACTGTGGTATTGGAGAAGACTCTTGAGAGTTACTAGGACTGCAAAGAGATCCAACCAGTCCATCCTAAAGGAGATCAGTCCTGGGTGTTCACTGGAAGGACTGATGTTGAAGCTGAACTCCAATACGTTGGCCACCTGATGTGAAGAGCTGGCTCATTTGAAAAGACCCTGATGCTGGGAAAGATTGAAGGCGGGAGGAGAAGGGGACGACAGAAGATGAGATGGTTGGATGGCATCACCGACACAAAGGACATGGGTTGGGTAAACTCTGGGAGTTGGTGATGGACAGGGAGGCCAGGCGTGCTGCAGTGCATGGGGTCACAGAGTCTGACACGACTGAGCGACTGAACTGAACTGAACTGAGTTTGCATAATGTTTTCCAGATCATACCAAGTATTGTTAAAATCCATGCTCTTATTTGCTTTTCATACTAACTCCTAAAAAGGATAGCTGTTGTTATCTCCATTTTACAGGTGGAAGAACTAAGGCTCAGAGGGGCACAGGAAATGAGGAAGCCAGGACCAAAAGCTAGGTTAGTGCTGGAAAAAGTCCAAAGTACAATTCTTAAGTGACTGTTGTGCCTGTCACAGGTATAAGGGTTGAGATGAGATGTTTGAATAGAGAATGATGACTGGAGAATTTTGAGAATAATGAAGAGAGATGTTTGAAATGGTGAGGTCAGCAACTGCCACCGCCCAGAGGGATGGTTATGGGGCTGTGTTGTGTGGTCTGCCTCTAGATCTTTTCAGTTCTGAGCTTAGGTGGTGTCCCAGACAACGATTCTGCACCAACATTCAATTTTGTGACTTCTCAAATGTTCTACTTTTATGTTTACATGGTATTTTTGTGTGTGATTGTTCTTACAATGTAAAGAATCTGCTTACAATGCAGTAGACCTGGATTTGATCCCTGGGTTGGGTAGATCCCCTGGAGAAGGAAATAGCTACCCACTCCTGTATCTTGCCTGGAGAATTTCATGGACAGTGGAGCCTGGGGTCAGAAAAGAGTCAGACAGGACTGAGCAATTCACACACTTAAATTCTTACAATGTATCATTTAAGCCATCACATTTCCTAATTTTTTTTTTTCCTTTTGGATTCCTTCAATTGCAACATCTCCCCTTAAAAGATAATCACATTTGATTCTACCTGATTCCCCAGGCAGTTTAATGGTAGACCTGTGCGACAGATTCAAGATCACTTGCAACAGCCTCCTTAGAATTTTACAAATGAGGAACTAAGACCCAGAGAGGCAAAGTGACTTGTCCACCATCACAAAGCTAGTTAATGGCGAGGATGGAATGAAATAAGTGGGAGGAGAGTAAGAGGGCCGAGTTGACTGTCAACAAGGGAGATTTTCTGTAGAAGTTGATTACAGTGAGTTTTCAGGAAGGTGAACGTTCTGGTAGTTCTATGGAAAGAGAAAGATTGCTTTCCAGACCAACAGGAATTTTACCCCTCTAGCTGCCAGGTGATGATGGCAGATGGTCGCTGTAGGGTTATTGTAGATATGGATAAAGAAGGTCTTTAGTCACCACACTCGCTGCTACTAGTCAGCTCAGCACTTTGATCCTGGACCAGTGCTGAAAATAGAAACTCCTTCTGAAAGGACGTGGCAGGATACTGAGATGGCTCCAGAGATTATTGCCCTTTTTGCACACACTCTTTATAACGGTTTTCCCCATGAGGATGCCCAGGTCTGTGTATACGACCGATTTCACTCCCACAGTGAAGTTATATTACGTGACAAAGATGAAGGAATTTTGTAGATATGATCTCAGATCAGTTGGTTTTGAGTGAGGTCAGAAGGGAGGTAATCCGGGATGGATTTGAGATTTATTCAAAAGGGACTGAGATTCAAAGGGAAGGTAATTCTCCTGCTGGCTTTAAAGAAGTAAGCCTCTATGCTGTGAGAGACTTCTACAGCTAAGACCTGAGACAGCTCTGCTCGTAGCTGAGGTAGGCTCTAGGAGCTGAGGCAATCTCTGGGTGACAGCTGGATCCCTGGGTCAGGAAGATCCCCGGAGAAGGGGCTGGCCACCCACTCCAGTATTCTTGCCTGGAGAATCCCCGTGGACAGAGGAGCCTGGCGGGCTATAGTCCACGGGGTCACAAAGAATTGGACGTGACCGAAGCAACTTAGTACACACTGGGTGACAGCCAGCAAGAAACTAGGCTCAGTCCTACAACTGAAAGGAAGTGTATTCCACTAACAACTTGTATAAGCTTGAAGAAGATCCCCAGCTCTGGACTTCCCTGGTGGTCCAGTTGTAAAGGATTTGCCTGCAAATGCAGGGGTCATGGGATCGATCCCTGGTCGGGGAAGACTCTACATGCTGTGGAGCAACTAAGCCCATGTTCCACAGCTATTGAGCCCTCGAGCTTGGAGCCTGTGCCCTGCAGCAAGAGAAGCCACCACCGTGAGAAGCCCAAGGACTGCAACCATAGTAGCTCCTGCTGGCCGCAACTGGAGAAAACCCGTGAGCAGTGACGGAGACCCCGTGCAGTCAAAGATCCGTAAACAAATTAATGGAAAAGAAGATCGCAGCTGCTGATAAGATCGTAGCCTCAGCTGACAGCTTGAGACCTGGGGAGGTCCAGGTGAGACCTGGGCAGAGGACCTAGTTAGACTGTGTCCAGCAGTGCTGTGTGGGTGTGAGAGCTGGACTATGAAGAAGAATCGATGCTTGTGAACTGGAGTGCTGGAGAAGACCCTTGAGAGTCCCTTGGACAGCAAGGAGATCCAACCAGTCCATCCTAAAGGAGATCAGTCCTGAATAGTCATTGAAATCGCTGATGCTGAAGCTGAAACTCCAATCCTTTGGCCACCTGATGAGAAGAACTGACTCATTTGAAAAGACCCTGATGCTGGGAAAGACTGAAGATGGGAGGAGAAGGGGACAACAGAGGACGTGCCGGGGTCCAGCCCCGGCGGATCCAGGGAAATTCGAAGCGTGGACGGCGTAGGCAAGGAAGAACTCATGTATTTATTAATATAAGATCCAATTAGGAAGAAATAGTGTAGTAGGAAAATTAAGTGGAGAAAAGAGGCTGAATAGCTTGGTTTACGTGGAAAGCCAATAAAGTTCCGGACAAGGAGCTTGCGCCATCTACGTTAGGCCGCAGGCGCCCATTTGAATATCGGAGAGTGCCCCGCCTTGCGCTCTTACAGATCTTAGAAGCCGGGACAAGTAAGTAGACATGGTGAGCCTCCACGCCCCAGATGGGAATTCAGCCTGAAATTAGAGAGAAGACACGGGGGAAACCAGTCCAGCGACTGGCCTCTCCTCTGTTGTTCAGAAGGCCTTTTATACTTTTTTGATTGTACATAGAGATCAATGGGTAATACAAAAGTATGCAGTGTCAGCAACCCTGACTTTTATCAAAACCAGGCTTTTTCTCTGCATACCTAATTGTATACGCAAGTCTTAGGTGATTTACATCATCTTGTGGCCAAAAGGGCCAGTTAACGTTTTATAGACTTTTTTCTGATAAGAGTTTGTCAACCAGAAGACTTATTTATATGGATCCTCCCAAAGTCTGGTGCCACTCTCAGCACTAAACAAAGTTACATTCTTACATAGCAAAGATACAGCAATTTATAACAAGTAAAAGGAGTACAGTGATTTATAACAAAAGAAAAGTAATTAACTCAAAAGTCTAGTGTTGCTAACATCAAAACTACTATATATCTTTTTCCATATCCCCTTTACATTGGTTAACATCCTCCCAGGTGCCAAAAGATAAAGAATATGGAGGCCTGGCAGCAGTCATTGAGTCAACAGTGAAAACCCTCTACCAATATAATCTTTAACTCTTTAGAAAAGACTCTGTATCTTTAAGATGTTTTTAAGCTTTGTGCCTCTCGAGGTTGGGGGGCTGCAAGCAATTCACAAGCTGTAAGAGGTCCGGAGGAACCTGTTAGGCAAGCTAGAGAGCTATCAGAGGGGTTTAACTGAAACATCCCTTTCAAATGCAGAAGACTAAATCCCTGATTTGACTTTTTCCAGACAATATCAGAAGAGTGGAAAAGCAGAGTACAAAGGCCGGCAGATTTTTGGTTTTGGGGGTACATGCTCAGGAAATACCAGGGGGAACCCCTGAAGCCTGAGTGAACTCTGGGAGTTGGTGATGAATAGGGAGGCCTGGCGTGCTGCAGTCCATGGGGTTACAAAGAGTCGAACATGACTGAATGACTGAACTGAACTGAGACTTCTCATGTACAGAGGTTGTGAGATAGTAAATTTCTGTTGTTTGGGAAAAAATAAAAGAATTTTCCTGTCTAAGTACCACTTCCCTGGAATGTCCAAGTTTAGAAGCATAAATTCAGGCAAGAGAAGCCCCTTGGGGATCTCCTTATTTTTACTTGGGGTCAAGGCTGATGTATTCCTTCACAGTATAACCTGTGAGCCAGTAGTAGCAGATTATCAGAGAGTTGGCTCATCACAGTTTCTGTGGATCATTTTACAGAGAAAAATTTTTTTAGGAAGACAATTCAAACTTTATTAGAAGTGTTAGGGAAGATAATATCCCTGGAAACCTATCAAAGATTCAAAGTAGATCTCCCACTCTTGGAGACAGCATTCTTTCAATTTATCCAAAATCTTCACTTGCTTAAAGGAGAAAAAAAGTCTTTCTGACGTATGAGGGAGCTCACTTCTGTTTTTCTGCCCTGTTTCCTTGTTTTCTAGAATACTTCCGAATTTTTCCTGTACTTTACTGAACATGCTGCGTGCTCAGTCATTGTCTTGTCTGACTCTGTGACCACGTGGCCTGTAGCCCACTGGGCTCCACTGGGCTCCACATGGCCTGTAGCCCACTGGGCTCCTCCATGGGAGTTCTCAGGTGAGAGTACTGGAGTGGGTTGCCATTTCCTGCTCCAGGGAATCTTCCCAACCTAGGGATCGAAGCAGTGTCTCCTGCGTCTCCAACATTGCTGGCAGATTCTTTTCACCGCTGAGCCCCCTGGGAAGCATTTACTAAACAGAAAATAATAAACAATATTTGTTTCTACTTGGTGCGTGGTGTACTGGGGAGAGGAGGACTGAGATGTTTGAGAGGGACTGGCCTGTTTCTTTGTTTCTTTTTTTCCTTTCTTTTAAAAAGTTTTCTTTCCAAGAAAAAACTTGGAAAAAACTTCTTGGAAGGAAAACTTTTTAAAAGAAAGGAAAAAAAGAAACAGGCCAGTCCCTCTCAAACATCTCAGTCCTCCTTCATGTCAATGTATGCCAAAACCAATACAGTACTGTAAAGTAAAATAAAGTAAAAAAAAAAAAAAAGTTTTCTTGGGGTATAGTTGGTTTACAATGCTGTGTTATTTTCTACTGTACATCAAAGCGAATCAACCTAGTGTGGTAGTCACTCAGTTGTGTCTGGCTCTTTGTGGCTTCATGGATGGGATCCCCCAGGCTCCTCTATTCACGGGATTATTCAAGCAAGAATACTGGAGTGGCTTGCCATTTCTTTCTCTAGGGGATCTTCCTGACCCAGGGATCAAACCTAGATCTCCTGCATTGTAGGCAGATTCTTTTCCATCTGAGCCACCAGGGAAGCCCAATATGTGTATATATCCCCTCTTTTTTGAATTTCCTCTCCTTTTAGGTCACCAGAGAGTGCTGTGTAGAGTTCCTGTGATAAACAGTAGGTTCTCATTAGTTATCTGTTTTGTACATAGTAGTGTATATGTGTCAGTCCCAGGCTCCCAAGTCATCCCACCTCCTTCCCCCGCCCTGGCGTCTACACAGTTGTTCTCTACGTTTGTGTCTCTATTTCTCCTTGCAAATAGGTTCCTCTGCGTGATATTTCTAGATCCCACATATATGCGTTAATATAAAGTGTTTCCCAAGCCCTTTGTTGAATGGGGCTCTCGTAGTCAACTGCGTTTCTGGTGGTCTGCCTGCTGTATCGCCTCTGCTCCACAGCCCCCTCTGCTTTGAGGGCAAACAGGGGAGTTGGCAAGATTCTTGCTCAGGAAGACCCACTTGGGGGGACTTATTTGTGACATTTCTAGTAAACACATTTAGAAACATAATTCTTTATTTCAACTCTGTCATGGCTGAACACCTGTAAAGAAAAGATGGTTGTAGTCGTGTTCAGTTGTATCTTCCAGATTCTCTTAGACATGGTGAATATCAGTCAAAATCAAAGCTAAAGACAAGCTTTCTAGTTTGTGGGTCTCACAAAAGGGGACTTTGAGGAATCATGTCTGTAATCAGGGGCTTCCCCAATGGCTCAGTGGCAAAGAATTCATCTGTAATGCAGGATACACAGGAGATGCAGGTTCAATCCCTGGGTCGGGAAGATCCCCTGGAGGAGGGCATGGCAACCCACTCCAGTATTCTTCCTGGAGAATCCCATGGACAGAGGAGTCTGGCAGCCTATAGTCCATGGGATTGCAAAGAGTCAGACACAATTGAGCATGCTCACAGGCACATCTGTAATCAAGGGAGCGCTGAGATGTGGGGTGCTGCATGTCCCTACAGAGCAGTGTCCAGGCTCTTTTGTGAGATGCAAGTGGTGAGGGCAAAGGGATGAAGTGACGACATCACCTCTGAGGAAGCATGCCAGATTAACTCAAGTGCATTTGACAGAAATAAATCTCAAAGGATCCTTGTGAGTGATTCCACTCAGGAGAGCAGGAAGAACACTTGACTTTTGCCAGGTCTTAGAACCGTTCAGAGCCTCAGTGTCCTTGGGTGTAAGTGTGGTTATTTCTGTAGCAGTCTTTGTCTCTAAGGAGCAGAAGCTAGCTCTCACCGGCTTAAGCAGAAGACTGTTTGGAAGGTGCTGAGCTACTCCCAACACCCTGGGTGGGGAAGGGCAGGAAGCAGAGCAGACCTGAGGTCTGCAGAGTGGCAGCATCTGCCACGGTAACGACTATGCTCAGCCTTGGTGGGCTCTTGATGGGAGACGTACTGCTTTCCCATGTGAATATAGACAGTCCAGGGCTAGAATGGAGACTTCACAATCACTGAGGATCCTCCTGGCTGAGTCCCTGGTGTTTGGCTTCCTCGTACAGAACTTCAGATTCATGATGAGTGCTTGCTAAGTCGCTTCAGTCGTGTCTGACTCTGTGCGACTCTGTGGACTGTAGCCCTCCAGGCTCCTCTGTCCATGGGCTTCTCCAGGAGGATGCTGGAGTGGGTTGCTGCGCCTTCCTTCAGGGGATCTTCCCAACTCAGAGACTGAACCCACCTCTCTTTCCTGTATTGGCACGCGGGTTCTTTACCACTAATGCCACCTGGGAAACCCTCAGATTCGTGATATGAATATGCAGTTTATGTGAAAAAAAGATGGACATTTCCAGTCTTTCTTTTCTGGAACAGTTTCTCTTCTGGAATATATGTGTTTGCTCAGCAAAGTTTTGATTTGATTGAATACCAGACCACCTGACCTGCCTCTTGAGAAATCTGTATGCAGGTCAGGAAGCAACAGTTAGAACTGGACATGAAACAACAGACTGGTTCCAAATAGGAAAAGGAGTACGTCAAGGCTGTATATTGTCACCCTGCTTATTTAACTTATACTCAGAGTACATCATGAGAAGCGCTGGGCTGGAAGACGCACAAGCTGGAATCAAGATAGCTGGGAGAAATATCAATAACCTCAGATATGCAGATGACACCACCCTTATGGCAGAAAGTGAAGAGGAACTAAAAAGCCTCTTGATGAAAGTGAAAGAGGAGAGTGAAAAAGTTGGCTTAAAGCTCAACATTCAGAAAACGAAGATCATGGCATCTGGTCCCATGACTTCATGGGAAATAGATGGGGAAACAGTGGAAACAGTG